>VYZT01033267.1:0-26981 GCA_013400735.1 Pomatostomus ruficeps | reverse complement strand
TTTTTTTTTGCTTTAAAGTTACACTTGATGCAGAGCTGGGTGCTCAGCTGGGTGCTGTTTATGATGATGACATTTCATGCAACCCACATTGGGACTTACAGTGGAAGGAACAGTCCAAGAGTCCCCATCTTGGTTCTAACTTCTAACTCAGGTAATTTCATAGAGAAAAAAGGACTTGAGAGGTCCTGTCAAGAAAAAGCAATGTGCCCGCAATGGTTGCTAGGAATTTTTAGGTGGTCTTTTCCCCCTTTTCCTTCCTGAACAGCAGATGTCATGAAACCTGAAATTGAGAGAACCTTGTCAAAAATAAACTATTCTTGAATAATTTTCTGAACTTGTCTTTCTGTTGAATAGCAGAGGTGCCACTTTTCCTTTGATTTCACACCTTTAAATACTGTAAAGATATTTTTGTGAGAGCTCTGGTTTTACTGTGAAATACATGCAGTGCAGAATTTGTCATTACACTAGTAATATCCTTCTGTCTTGGACTACCTGTAAAGTCCCCTGATAACCAAGTATCAGGAGGAAATTATGAGTTTCAGCTGTTAACAGCTGTTGTTTTTTGTGTGTCTGAATGCTAATAACATTCTACCCCAGTAGGTGGATGAATCTGTCCTGCCAAATTTGGCAAACATTTTCATTCACCTACCACAGAAACAGAACATTCTTTATTCCCCCCACTTTACAAGGGTGATTTTTCATGTGGATCAACTATGTATTATTTTCACTGAGACAGCTGGGATATTTTGATCTCTAAGTAACTTTTTACATTTCCAGTTTTGCCAATATGATTTTCTTTGCTTATTCATAGTCTTTGAAAGGGCTGGTTCTCATTACTGATGGATAAGTGTGCATTCCAGCTCAATATGAAATAGTTGGGTGGAGAGAACAGCTGTTGATACTTCCATAATGATTTAGAAAGTCAGTGGGTTGTAGCTACAAAACAAATGAGCCAGATTGCACACCTTAACCACGCTGAGTTTGAATTTACTTTCAACCAGTTTTGTTCCCTTGCATAAAGAACATTACTGCATGAATATTCCCAGAGATCAATGGAAGTACTTACAGAACACAGTGCTGTTGATAGGAAGCTGGCAAAACCTCATTCTTTTCTCTGAAATTTCCACCTGCCTCTGCTGAGCTAGTTTTTCTTCCTTCAGGAAAGCTACTCTGCACTATTAGAGCTGTGCTCTAGTTCAGCTGATAACAGTAGTCATTTTTTTGTAAGGGATGTGTTATATGGCTGTCATGGTTTTGATCCTGGCTAAGTGCCAGGCACCCATGGCAGCCGCTCAGTCATTCCCTCCCCTGCCACAGCTGGGCAGATGAGGGAAGGAGAGGGGAAAAAAACTCGAGGGAATTAACTCAGAGGTCTATGAGTTGAGATAAGGAACTGAGAGAAAACACTCCAAGGACAAACCAGGCTTAGCTTAAAGTTGCAAAGTGAAGTTTATTACTACCTGAGTTAGAAGGAGGATATGAGAAATAAAACTAAACCTTTAAAAGACACTCTTCTTTCCACTCCCCACCCCTCCCTCCCTCCCACCAACAGTGCAAGGGGGGCAGGGTGTGGGGGTTCAGGTCAGTCCATTGCCAAGATCTTCTTCCCCTGCTTAGGGAGAGGAGGTTTTTTTTCTCTGTTTTTGCTGTGGGGGCCCTTCCATGAAAGACAGTTCTCTGTGAACCTCTGTGGTGTGGTTTTTCTTGTCCATGGAATGCAGTCCTCCAAGGACAAACTGCTCCAGCATGGGAGCAGGGGGCCCCTCTCTCTCCAGCCAGGTCTCCCACCTGGACTGCAGTTTCCTCCGACATCCACCCGCTTCAGCGTGGTCACCTCCTTCACAAACTGCAGGACTTTTATCTCAGTCTCTGTCTCTCACTGGGCTGCACCNCCCCATGGACTGCAGGGGGGACACCCCGCCTCACCATGGGCTCACCACGGCCTGCAGAGGAATCTCAGCTCCAGAGCCTGGAGCACCTCCTCTCCCTCCTTCTCCACTGACCTTGGTGTCTCCATGTTGTTTTCCCTCACATATTCTCACATCCTTCTCCTTCTCTAACTAAAAGCAGCTGCGTGTACGTTTTGTTTTGATTTTTCCTTAAATATGTCATCACAGAGGCGTAACTAACCTTTCTAATTGGCCCAAACATGGCCAGTGACATGTCCATCATCTTCAGAGCCATCAGAGATTGACTCTGCTGGAAATGGTGAAGAATTCCAGAAACTTCTCACAGGAACCATCTTTATGGCCCCCTCCCCTCTACTAAAACCACAACATTGGCAGAGATTACCGTTCTTGGTCTGTAGGCAGCTATGTTAACCCATAGTTCAGAACCACACACTATCTCCTTCTCCTTCTCCACTGCCAGTACTAAATATGGCAGAGAATTCCTGGTGCCCTAAGACCATGATTAACAGGACATCTGTCTTTTGTGTCCAGGTTCATTTTTTTCCCCTGTTAAAAGTGGCTACATTTCTCCCTGAACCCTAGGGAAACATAACTTCTTCTTTGAAGAGCTAATCACTGGTATTCCCCAAATAGCTACATTTACTGATCCATGGAAATAGAAAATAAGAATGGAGAGGAAGCATTATGGAATCTTATTTTTTTGTTCCTGTATAGGAAGAAACATCTTGTGGGATTTTAATGAGTTCTTGAGCAGAGGAGCTCACGGTGTAACACTCCTCGGTGTTCATGACAAGTGACCTTCATTGCCACGCAAAATTTTATGCCATTGGTAAACCTGTCTGCAGCTCATTTGATTGCTATTAAATTTTTCTTTCTTATCTTTCTATACATTCCTATATTTTTAGAGTGTGACAGAAAGAAATTAAATAAAATAAACTAAATTAATAGTTTTGACAGAAACAAATTTTGTATTGCTAATCTAAATTGATTGATTTCTTTGAAATTATGTTTCGGTAAGTCTTGTTTTTAAAGAAACAGATTTACTAGAACAAAGATTCATGGCATTTAAGAATATTGCCTAAACTGGCAGCTCCTGAAGCAGCAGAACCTTTCACAACGGTGTGTATTTACAGGCCCAATTGCCTGAGAACAAGAGCCCCCTCTTGATTAAATGTCATGAAATTGCCACATCAATTTCTCATTGTTAACTTTTTGATACCCTTTCTGAAAGTAGCCTTTAAGAACAAGAGGTGACAGTGCCTTGTAGTTCTAAAACATTTAGTCTTGCCTACAAAAGCTTACATGGTCAAAAAGATACTTTGATTATAAATATTAGAGAAAAATCATTAATGCTTAATCTCTGATCTGTAATTGCAAACCATTTTCTATAAAGTAGTAGAAAAGATCAAGAATAAAACTCCCAGAAATTTTATTTTACTGCCTTCAACTCCCTGTCACTGTTTTATCTGGTTACCTCTGTCAAAAATTCCCTTTCTGTCAGATCTTGCTCTCTAGCCTGAGATGATTTATAATATTATTCAACTTGACACCTGAATAGTTGTGGTAGTATAAATGATAATATGCCAGCTTCATTCCATTACTTTCATTGCTACTGATTCAGTCAGTTTTTCCTTTCGTGTTGGCATAAAGATAGTCTATTTCAATATGTGAAAACCATGTACCCATAGGAATTCTTTTCATGCATTTTTCTTTTGATGAAAGCTTTGTAACATTTTCAGAAACAATATCCTTTAATAAAACAGAAAGCTTCCCAGCTAGCTGTACAAGGAAATACAAATCAGACTAGTTTAATCTTTTATGAGCTAGTGTATGGCCACCTTTTAAATGTAAGTTTCTGCAGTTTTTATCATGTTTGATTCATAGACGTATTACTTCACATTAGGCTACAGTGAATTACCATCAGCACATTTTACTTGTCTAGATTAAATATCATTTATGTCCTGATAATGAAGGTAGGGATTTAGAGAACCCTAAAGCACTACTCCTGAATCCAGCTTTTGTTGTCTTTGTTGAACATTTTCCTCTATGCATATCTGTAGCTCTCTTCTCCTATCTTAATTGTCACCTTGATAGACCCACCTTTAGGAAGGGCAGAGTTCTACAAAGGCAAATGCAGGGTCCTGCCCCTGGGGAAGAATAACCAGCACAGGCTGGGGGCCGACCTGCTGGAAAGCAGCTCTGTGGAGAAGGACCTGGGGGTCCTGGTGGACAACAAGCTGTCCATGAGTCAGCAATGTGTCCTTGTGGCCAGGAAGGCCAAGGGAATCCTGGGGACCATTAGGAAGAGCACCACCAGCAGGTCAAAGGAGGTGATCCTGTCCCTCTATTCAGCCCTGGTGAGGCCTCATCTGGAGTGCTGTGTCCAGTTCTGGGCTCCTCAGTTCAAGAAATATGAGGAACTACTGGAGAGGATCCAGTGGAGGACTACGAAGATGATTAGAAGGACCTCTCTGATGAGAAAAGGCTGAGTGAGCTCAGACTGTTTAGCCTGTAAAAGACAGAGAGCAATCATTTATCAGTGCATGCACATATCTTAAGAGTGGATGTCAAAAGGATGTTGCCAGACTCTTTCCAGTGCATGGGTACAAACTCAAACACAGGAAGTGCCTTCTGAATATGAGAAAAAACTTTACTGTGAGGGTGACAGAGCACTGGAACAGGCAGCCCAGGGGAGTTGTAGTCTCCTTCTCTGGAAGAATTCAAAACCTGGCTGGACATGAGCCTGTGCAACCTGCTCCAATGCTTGAACAGTGACATTGAACTAGGTGATCCCCAGAGGTCCCTTCCAACCCCAACTCTTTTGCTATTCTGTGATTTTGCAAATCTGTTTAGAAGCTGCAATTGATCAAAATCTGGCAGATTGTTTATTGTCACTAAAATAGCTCTAAAAGTTGTTTAACCACAGTAATTGTTACAACAAGCATTAACTTTTCATCCCAATGCACTGTGCATTGGCCGCAATGGTGGCTCATGTCTCTGTATGGAGATACATTTGTTTCCTTAGAAATCAGGGTGTTGGAGGTGAATGTAAAATAAAACACCTGCTAATATATGTTATCAAGAGCAAAATAAGTAAAAGGTGAATGCAGAGGCAAACTCTTCTCGTAGCAGAAGGATACTATCTAGGCATGTTCTGGTAATGACATCATCTGTTACACGGTATGGGAATGACCAGGAGAAATTCTTGGCTCAGGAGCACTAGCATGGAGTTGTGACTTCCACAGGATGGAAGAAGTAGCTTTGCTCTGTAAGGATATCAGGGAATCTTGGGCATAGCATTAAGTGCTTACAGGAAGAAATGGTATTAGCAAATTTAAAACACGTTGGGACTTGCAGGATGATTATAAAAGATCTTGAAACAAAACAGGAAAAAAGAAATTACCTGCTTTGCAAAATTTTGCATCTTATTTGTGTGACCAAAGTACCTTCCTATTTTCCCCTCCCCCACCCCACAAAAAATGTGCCACTGGTAATTTTGTATGGCTACAAGCACAAAAACTTTTAAAATAGAAATGGTAGCTAGAAAACATATAGCAGAAAAAATACAGAGAAATTAACACTACTAGAGGAAGAGAGTAGTATGTATAAATTACAGTCAATAAATCAAAAAAAGATCAAGAGTGAATTACAGTGTGATTTACTCTGCATTCCATAATCAAAGTCAATAATTCCTACTTCCACTATATTGACAATAGATATTTCTTCTTCTGTAGGTTTCTGTTGCACTGGAAGTGAATTAAACTCTATTTCTTTTAGCTTCCTCAATGCTACATTTTAAGCATAAGGGTATTTTATATCATTTGACATAGGTCTTATCACAGTTACAGGATTGAGAGGTTATAAAGATCATTAAAACCTCTTTGTTTGCCTTCTTTGGGAGCACTAATATATTGAATGATAATCTTACAACTGCATCTCACTTGTTGTTTGCAATACAAGTGACACTGAAATTCAGGCAATTAATACAAACCCTTCACAGACCCAGAGGTGCAAACAGCAAGATGAAGCAGCACAAAATCCATCAGTGCTTCTAGACATTCTTTTTGCTGTCTTTCTGAGTGAAGCTGGTTCTTACTTTCAATGGGCTGTGAGAACATTCCAATAAAATGTTTTAAAAAATTGTGAAGCCTTCAGGACTACAGCACTCAAAGGTGCCATCTGAATCTTTGCATTCAATTCCCCACAGTCACAAGTACCTTAAAAACATAAGGCATGTGAGAAGCCCCCAAACACTTTTCTGGGCATCTCCTAGGAAATATCTGATCTCCAGCATACAAGGCTTCAAAATAGTGCATTGTGAGTCAACTGCACACTAAAGATACAAATAAATTCCCCTTAGTCCTCTTAGAACTTAGGGCTCTGTTCTATAAGATGGTTACATTATTTTTTCTTATGCCAGATGGAAATTGTAGGGAAAATAGTATTTTCGTTGGTTATTTTTACTTTAAGACTGCAATAATAACGGAAAGCACTGTAGAAAGTAATGGGATCCTGTGTTATGGAGTTGTGGGAAACTGTGTCCTTCAGTTTTTCTCTCTTATAGCAGTATCATGTGTCAAAAATACTGAGCCAAAAATACGTAAGGCCAAGAATTTTGCATCCTGATACCTAGCCTTGTCCTAGTGGAATACTGACCCAGTAAATAGATAAGGTTTAGGAAGAGCAACTGAATATGGTCCAGGACAGGACAGTTGGCTAGCCCAGAGCTTAGTGTTTTTCTCTGACAGGTAGGAGATTTTAGTTTAGTTTGCTGCTATCTTACCAAAAGTAGGAGAAAAGTCACATGTCTGCTTATGAATGAACATTTGGGTTTCTGAACTGCTGGTCTGAAGACTGGAATCCTTTCTTTGGAGCTGTAGTCAAAAAGGAGGAAGTGATTATCTCAGTGAGGAGGTCCATGCCTTCAAGTCCTCAGCAGGAGAAGACAACTCCTTCCTGGATGGAGATTTGTATTCAAATCCTGTAGAAAAGCAAGCATCTCCAGATCCCCATCTCCTACAATGAACATCCATGTACAGTGTGCTAGCGTTTGTGGATCCCGTGCTAAGACTCCAGATTGATTGTTAACATTTTCCAAGTATTAATGCCAGTTTAAAAAAAATCATCTCTGCTTACTTCCAGCTAGCCATTCTTTTCACTTTAGTCATTCATCTTGCACCCCTCTTCAGCTATATTTATGTCACTTTCTGTATGAAAGAGTAAATGGTTAAATGAAGTGTAACTTCTTAGATGAGTTTTGCCTCTAACAAAATTACCATGAACAGGAGCCATAGACACCTTGTTCTTCCTCTGTAACAGAGAAAGCCATGAATGATGAGAGAAGATGGGGCTGGCACTGTGAAGTTGAGCCTAATTCCTGCATAAAGAACAAGAACTATCAGTAATAACCGTACCGGGAAAGGGAATTTTTACCTCTCTACTCACTTTTGCAGCGGTGACTTGAGCTAACTTAGCACATTTTGTAGTGAATATGTAAAGAAGCCTGGAATGTCTTCTGTTGTACAAAAAGCAAAAATATTCAATATGAATAACTTGTTTGCATGCAGTTCCATGCAAACGGAAATCTCTGCTGCATCCCATTGTCTTGGTATGATGTCAATCATGCAAGTAGGAGTCTCCTGGGACTTTGTGTCTGAGTGCATGTTGCCATCTAAGGTCTTATTCTATATCATTACGTTAATTTACATAGGAAAAAAGAATGCTGTTGTTCAAGCTAAATAAGAAAATTTTCTTTTTAAACTGTATAGAACTATAAATAAGCTAGATAAAGTTACATCTCTTATGTGGTATCTTTTTGATTCAGGATGCACATATTTTTAATGAATATTACTAAGCAAAAGCAAGCATGCTGTTGCACATCTTATGAGTCATGATTTAAACAGTTATAATTTCTAACTTATTTTGGAACTTGACATCTAAACACTGGATTTAGCAATCCCAATTCTGTCATCCAGTCTTTTAAATTCTTACTAACTGGAGCAAGGAAAGAAATTTATCTTTCTTGTAAGTTTATTTCCTTTACAGGCTATTTACTTTATAGAATAAATTTTTTTAAAGTTTCTGTTATTTCACCATTTTAGGTTTCAAGTTCTAACTGCTGGTATGGATAAGATAACTATACTAAATCCTGACTGTAATGAAAAAGAAGTAGGGTGATACTCCCATATGATAAATGAATATTTTGGTTTCAACTTTTAGTTCTCAATAAAGAAAAGGTGTTGCATTATGTCTATTGCTCTGAATGCCAGTCTGCAGTATTTCATGTAGATGTCAAATTATGCTGCATAGATGAATTCTGGGAATTAGAGACACAGAAGGACTTTTTTGCAGATTCTGTTTTGCAATCCCCAAAGTAAACAATTTGATCTCCTGTCCTACTGCTTGTGTTCATCTTTAAAACTGTTAGAACATGTATTTGTGTATCCTTTTCATAGAAAAATTACCTGCAACAGGTAAACAAGGCATTTATCTTTTGTGGGAGGAATAATGCTTTCACATGTATTATATGGGCATTAGTATTAGTAAGTTTAACAAATTCTATACTAGTAAAGACTTGAATTGAGCCTTCCAAAACTGGATTAAGTTCTGTGCAAGCTTTATGTTTACACTTTCAGTCAGCATAATTAATTTCCTTGTGTAATGACATCTTTATCCCTTATTTATGCTGTGTTTTATATTTGTTTTATTGTTAGGAAAAAAAAGGAGGAGGAGAGAGTGAGACAGACTGCAGTTGTTTGCCTATGTTCTTCACAATGTGGGGCCTTGGTTACATCAGTGATGGATCATTGTGGGAATTAATGCTAAAATAGTTGAACAGTGAGGTGAAAATCAAAGTTAATGATTAAAAAAGCCTTAAGGCTTATTTTCTTCATTTCTAAAATGAAGACAGAAAAAATATTACATAATTGACCTTCCATGCCACTGTTGTAATGTCAGGTCTCGATGACTTAGTTTGCAAAGATATCGAAGACCAGAATGTCTTGCCACAAGACTCTGCTTAGTGAAATTCATGGCAGACTTCTGGCATGGGATCTAGGCTGAATCCATTTGTGCAAATCAGGAACATGTGGTTCTGCAGCCTGAGCTGTAACCACACTTCACAGTGTCTGGGCACTATGAAGGGTCTGACCATCTATGGGGAAAAAAAGATAACCCTGTGTCCAGAAGCTTTGCCCTCTGTAAGTTGTAGGGTGAGCTGTGCCCTCACAGAATCCACTTCCATTCTCAAAAAAGGGTCACGGAACTCTTCTAACAAGCAGCCAGCACCAGCTCACTGTCCAGCTGCTTAGGCTTGGAACAGATTTTGTGTAACCAGATTTTCAAATGTTCAGTGACCACTGCTCTGATATGTTTATGGGTTGTTATTTTTTTTCGATGAGACATTCAAAAATCTCCAGAGGGAAATACTGCTGTCATTCAGGATGTGTGGAAATAAGAAGCTGGAACAGGCTATAAAATTCTGGCTTGACTCTGAGAAAATATGCACATAAAGGGAATGCATTCTTGAAGATAGATTTACTTTTAAACAGTTTTGCTTAGGTAAACCATAAGCTTAAAATAAAGCAAAGGAAGATTAGAATAGCAGCTGAAGATTATTCAGTTAAAATTCTATCAAAACCCTAATTCTTGACAGTCTTGTTATTTGTTATTAGTTTCCTCCCTGAAGTTTTCTCTTCCAAGAAAACCCTCTAAAAATCTGCAAAAATAGTAAGATAAGGTAATGGCAGCCAACAATGTTCCCAGCGAAAGTCTTTCCTTCACTATCAGCTTGATATTGAAGAAATTATTCTTCAGTTATGATTATACTATTTGCCTTCTGTTGTTTGCAGTCACTCATTTTTCCTCATGATAGAGATAGACAAGTAGCTGATGTTTCTGCCTTTGACATTATGCCATTACTAATGTTCATCACCACATTTTCTAATATCCATGGGCTTTTTTAAATATGAAATTGCAAACACTGAATATTCTATCTCCATATAGCTTGTGTGGAGTAAGGCTACTCGCTCTGAAGGACAGACTCTAACCGGAACTTAACCACAAAAATTTGGATGGAAAATTAGCCACTCTGAGTCCAGGATGAAATACAGATTGCATGGAATTATCAAATGCATTTCCTAATTTTTATTCATAAGCTTCTACAAAAGCAGCACCAGAAATTTGAAGATTTCATGAAAGAGCTTCACCTCCACCCTTTACCCCCAAACTTCTGCTGTCATTGGAGTAAGTGCAACAGAAAAAAATATCAGAATCTTCATCCAAAAGCCTGTGACAGGGAAACTGTGGTTCTTATGAGAAGAAAAATAATGATATCATTTGTTATTTGTAAAAATTAATAGAATTTTAGTCTGATAAAGAGATATTAGATTTTATTTTTTAAATAAAATGTATGTTGGGAATGGTTATCTGGAAAAAACACCTACTTATGACAAAGACTTATATTTCCAAGGAAAAAACTCTGACTCTGAAAGGATCCAGAAAATAAGGGAATTATACCCAGATAAGCTCTATTTCGAACAAAACCAAGAACTATTGACCAAAGTAAATATGAAGGTCCTAGAATTGCTTTGAGAATGCTCTAAGATATGGCCAGAAGTGACTCATTATATGCATTATTATTAAAGTCACCATCACACAAAGAAAAAAGCATGAACCAAGAATATATTGTTTTAAACAAGTCAGTGCAGGACGAAGTGACCTCATAGCATAGCAGATGTTAAGAAGTCACACTTGTTTACAGAGGAAACAGTAGATTTGTCAACATACAATCCCAATTGAGAATTGGCAATAAAAACAGTATTACTAAAAGTTATATTTGTTTAGCAAGAACAAAATGTGTCTCAAAATACTTAGGACCTGCTTTCACAAAGGCTTGACTTTCTCAGGAGCTGCATCATATTGGTCCTTTGAAAATTAGCCTCTGAGTTATCAATTTAAAGTAAAAAAGAGTAATGTATTGCTAGATGTTTTTATATTTGTGATAATACCCATTCTCACTCTTTGGAGACATAGCACAATCTGAAACCAAAACCTCTTTCATAAAAATAATCCTTCTCTGATAGAATTTAAACAGATAAAGTGAATTGGGTATACTTATAAAGAGCCTGAAAAAGTAATTCAGAAGAAATCTTAAGGAAGGGATCTGTTACTACACCAGCATGATTCACTTTGTTGTTGCTATTCTATCACGGGATGCAGTCCTCCAAGGACAAACTGCCCCAGCACGGGAGCAAGGGGCCCCTCTCTCTCCAACCAGGTCTGTCACCTGGACTGCAGTTTCCTCCAACATCCACCTGCTCCAGCATGGTCACCTCCTGCACACACTGCTCAACTCTCTCTCAGTCTCTCTCTCACTGGGCTGCGGCTTCTTCTGACATTTCCCCGCTCCAACATTGGCACCTCACCCACACACTACAGGTGAGTCTCTACATCCCTCATGGACCCCATGGACTGCAGGGGCACAGCTTCCTCACCATGGGCTCACCACAGACTGCAGAGGAATCTCAGCTCCAGCGCCTGGAGCACCTCCTCCCCCTCCTTCTCCACTGACCTTGGTGCCTCTATGTTGTTTTCCCTCACATGTTCTCACATCCTCCTCCTTCTCTAACTAAAAGCAGCTGCATGCACACTTTGTTTTGATTTTTTCTTAAATATGTCATCACAAAGGCCTAATCAACCTTCCTAATTGGCCCAGGCTTGGCCAGTGGCATGTCCATCATCTTCAGAGCCATCAGAGATTGACTCTGCTGGAAATGGTGAAAGCTTCCAGAAGCTTCTCATAGGAGCCATCTTTGTGGCCCCCTACTAAAACCACAACATTATTGCAAAAATTTAATAGAAAGAGAAAGAAATTCCTAGACAGCTCAAAAGTTGAAGTGGAATTAAGAGACATGGTACCTTTCTACAGGTAAAAGTAAATGTCATTGCCAGGATAGAAACCTTCAGAAGAGTGGAAATGCATCGTTACATAACTTCTACCTTCTAAGGATAGCACAAGAGAGAAAAATTCAAATGTAGCTTCAAAAGTCAGGGATGAGAAGTTTAAAATACCTTAACCTTCCGGTGTTAATTGTGGGGTTGTTCATAATGCAATGTTCTGGGCATTCCACTTACAGTTGTTTTGCAACTGACTCCTTGGAGAAAGCTTATTCATTCACCAGAGAATAATTCAGTGTGAGAACATCTCATAGCGAGCAGACTTTTGCTGGTGCTATGGCATGCCCTGAGGGAACTCTCAGTGGTTTCCTTCCCCGGGGCAGAGGCTGTAATGTTGGTGGTGCTGGCAGCTCTGTATAGTGCTGTGTGTGGATGATCTCTTCATGGTCCTAAAATGGAACACATTTGACTTTCCAATTGATGGGGAAATGTGAATTGTTGGACTTCAATTATATAGATCCAAACTAGTTTCTACTTCCATGTGTAAATGAGCAAAGAAGGAGAGTTGGAGGGTGGAGCACATTACACTTGTCCTGGAAAGGAAAGAAATGGAAGCCAGAATGGGATTTCTGCAGACTAAGTGGAAAGCTGTGAACTTCGCTATGAATTTATGAATCAAAATGTACATTTCCTGGCTTATTATTTTACTGAAGTTGTAAAATCATGTACTTCCCCTTTCCAGGATTACAAGCAAAATACAGCTGATTCAAAATCTAGATTACTATTTCTTTTTGTGAAGGAATATAGATAAAAATTAAGCAAATTACCTCAGTTTTCCCATTGGGTAAATACATATTGTCAGCTGGATATATTTTAGGGAACATGGAGAGTTTCAAAGCTAAGTTTTCTTTTGAATGTACGTATTGTTATTTGTGTAACTAAAAGCTAAGTATGTTGCTAGCATTTCATTTGCTGGAACACAGACAGGATGTGTTGTTGTACTCATCCTGAACGTGCCTGGTTTTGAAGCTTTCTGCTGGACTGCATAACTGCAGAATTTTGTAGGTCTTGGGCCAATATTAGAAAAATTGCCTTGAAATGCTATTCTCCACTCCCACATCTCTCTTCCTCAAATCAGTAACAGATTTTCAGTTTTTTATGTCTAGAAAGTAAATGTTGTGAAGTCTTCCCACATTCACAATCTGATGCCATTTAAGACTGAAATCCCTTAAAAGAATTCTGCCTCTGCTAAATCAAAATTTTTATAATTGACTCTATGGCTGAGCCAAGTGATTTGCTCCATACTCACCATCTTCCACATAACCAAGGTAACAAACCCAGAAATATTACTGAAATATGATAGTTGCATATTTGTTAGAAAGCTATATACCCCAGAATCCTGAATTACTCTAATTTTTGTCATTCAAAAACCAGTCTTCCTCGTATTCCATCACACTTAACTGAAGAATGTAAAACACTGTCCAGACTTTCTTAAAACAAAGAATTTAATAAAGTAAAAAGCAGGTAAAATTTAAATTGCACTGTGGATTTGAGAGAAACATTTAGAATTTAGCAGACTACATCAGCTATTTAGACTTGGGTAACCTTATTATAGCATTTCTTTATATTAAGATTCTTAACTATTTCTTCTTTTTTTGGTTCTGAAAATGGAAGCCCAGTGCTAACAGACCATTAAAATACTGTGACAGAGATGCTGGAAACTTAATCTCAAACGATGCATAAGGACAGGATGTAGAAAGATATCTTTCATAATTTACTATTGTAAATCACATTGGTCCAAACTCTTAAAACAAAATATACAAATATTTGACAGTGCCCAAAATCTACCTTAATTAAAAGAAAGCTATTTCTAGGGTAGGCTGCAATACAGTTATACTTTTCTGCTCCAAAATCTTGACCTGCTCTCTTAGTAACCTTTTTGTTGCTGTGCCACTAGACCATAAAAAAGAAAGATAGTATTATATAGAAAGGTTCTTGCTCAACTTCTGAGACAATAAAAAAGGAGGTCATAGGTTATACTTCTATTAGTGGGGCCTTGTTTATGTCATGAATAATTTTTTTTTTTAAATTTCATATAAACTCACTGATTGAAAACATCAAACACACACAATTTAGCTTGCGTTCAAGTGATTGAAATAAAATCTGGTCTTCTGCTTTCTCTGGGATTGATCAGCTTTAACTTGAAATGAGCAAAACATTTAAATACTTCTTTCTTAAGAGGTCCATTTATTTCAGAGAACTCTAAAGTATACATTTGCTCGGTTCCTTTGATCTTTATTGCACAGATGGAAACAAACCTGGATATATATGTAGGAACATGTACAAGCTGTTCTGCTGGGGAAGGTTTTGGGTGCCTTGGAGTCTTTGAGAACCCTTTATCCTGTTCTCAGGGAAACAGCTGTAATACCTGGCACAGCGCTCTAACTGTACTCAAATTCACATCTTTTTTTTACTTCAGCAGGGGAGCAAGAGAAAATACTGAATACTGATACCTAAAGCAATGATATCTTTCATTTCCAGAATAAGGGGACAATGTGGATATATATGAGACGGTTTCTTAACTGTTAAATAGCAAAAATGCCTTCTCTGTGGTGAAAGTTTCAACACTCTGATCTAAAAATTCAAATACATCAGAGACTAAAATACCAGCTTATTTGCTAATTTTACGAGGAAATAGCTATCTTTTTCTTTAGTTAAAATTGATACATTCCTGTAGTTTTTTTGCCTATAAATAAAATTTTTCTAAGCTACAATAAGAGTAAGTTTGATGACAATCATGGTTAGATTTAGGCAGTTCTTCAATACAATTTTCTAGCTTGCATACCAAGGACAGGACAGATATTCTCAAACAATATCTGGATGGCTGCCTCATCCAGAGGAGATATACTGTTATCTGCGATCCTGAGACATCATCCCATGAATTATTACTTATTTTATCAGAAGCTTTTCCCTCATCCTCAGATAAAATGTAAATAAAAACTTTAACAAGGCCAATGGAAAAATCAGAAGCTGCTGTTTCTGAAGATGACAATATTCTCTTGTAACATCTCCACAACCTCCCTCCCTTGCTATGCTCTTCTGGCATGAGAGTAATGCTCACACTGTGGTCAAGTGTCACACTCAGCTTCTGAAAAGTAAGAAGAAACCTTTTCCTGGAGCAAAGTAAAAAAGCCAAATAACATGAAACTAGACAGGAAGATGGTTTTGTTTTAAAAAAAGTTATATTTCTGACACTTTTTACACTCTGTGCCTGCTCTACTCTTTTAAGTAGCACTTATATTTGCTAAAAACTCCCAACTTATATGTAAGAGGCAAGGAGCAGAAAAACGAGGTAACCCAAAACCCTATGGAAGAAATCTCTTGCTTGGCCCAAAGTGACAGTGCTGGAGTCATCTCTGTTTTTCACTGTGGACTAATGAGCCCTCTGTAACATGATCGAAAATGCTGCATAGCATCCCAGTCACAAATTTGACATAACAGGATTTAAACTGAGGGGCTATGGGGAAATTTGACTTCTCAGAACAAAACTGCTGCAGAGAAGTACTTCTCACCACAGTAAGTCTGGTGGCAGAGCTTAAGGAGAAGTGAAACAGCTGAGGAGCCTTCAGGAGAGGGAAGGAGAAATAGACTGGTGGAGTTACACCCTTCCAACCCTGAAAGAAGCTCAGTAGGAGTCAAAGGAGCCCCGCTCCTCTTGCCATCTGGCAAAAGGAGAAGACCTAGTAGATAGGGGGGAATGTAAATGGGTCCCTGCTACAGGAGGTAAAATAATCCCCTCTTGACCCCCATTGCCTTCCCAGGTGCCCTTACAGAATAGGTACAAGGCCCTGGATCCAAAGGGTCAGGCAGATGACACTAGAGAAAAAAATCTGTCTAGAGGGTCTCCCAGTTGCTCTTTGTCTGTCATACAGATGACAACCTCAGGTATTAAGAAGAAAAGAAAGGCAGCTGTAGTAGGTGACTCCCTTCTGGGGGAAACTGAGTACCCCGTATGTTGACCGGACCCTTCCCAGATGGAAGTCCGCTGCCTCCCTGGCGCCCGGGTATGGGATATTACCAGGACACTCCCTGAACTAATTCAGCCTTCTGATTATTACCCAGGATACTGATTCGGAGAGTACCTTGGGAAACAACCCTTAAAAACAAAGGGGTGCAGGAAGGATTGACATACTTAAAGAAAGAAATCTTGAAGGTGCAGGAGCAAGCTGCCCCCATGGGGCAAATGACGAGCTGGCAGTGAGTTCGAGCATAAGGGAAAACAACTTCTCCCTCACTTTTACTGTAGGCAGCTAGAGCTGCCGCAAATCCAGTACCTTCTCATTACATTGAAGTCCAAAGTGGAAGGTGAAAAGGCAGAGGAGGACTTTTCAAAATGTTTTTCAGGTTAAGATCTCACATAATCAAGGCCTGGAATACAGATGGGAATTTCCAGTCTGGGAGCAGTGAAGAGCCCTATGGATCCTGTACAGACCTGATTAGTCCTCTTCCTGGTTTTGGTATTGTGCTGCCAGGTTTTTGGGATCTATTCTACATAGCAATAATAACAACAAAACCAGAACCCAAAATTCATGAACTACAGAGTCTCCTGTATAAGGACAAGGACAAAGTCACCTTAGGTGAGACTCTAGGTGTTGACAGTCAGGCAGGGGGATTTGATTTTTTTTTTAATTTGGATTGAAAAAGATGTAAAACAGACAACAAATAAAATGTATTACAGTCATTTTTAAGTTCTAAAGTGCCCTTCACTCATGGTATCTCAAATGGCTCAGAGAAAAAGATTCAGAGGTAAACTAATTAAATAACTAACTAAATAAATAATTTTGTTCCAGCAGAGACTTCTGGAGAACTAGATTTTCCCTGTAAAATAGTGATCCTGGCAGTGGTACAAATTCTTGTTACCCAACTGCTTTCATCAAACAGAGGTGAATCCTCCCTTGCAGCACTCAGAAGAACATTGGGCTTTTCCCTGGGCAGGCATCATTGCAGCTTCCAGGTTTTGGAAATCTTTGGAATAGATTCAAGTTTCAAAAAATCTCTGGAATACTGTGACTTTCGTGATAGGAAATGGTCTGTGTGAGCACAGCCTTAAAAACTCTCTGCCATTGGGAAACACTCTTGCTACTGTGCAAATAAAATTGATGCATTAATATGAGGTCTAATTTGGTGTTATCTTGTGAGGCGCTTTGCTTTTGTATGGCTCATTCTACATCTGCTTGCCTGGAATGAATAACATATCTGACCTTTTCACTTTCAACTGCAAACCAAAATCCATTTGCTATGTTCCCATGTATTCCCATTTGCATTTAATTTGCAGTTTCTGATGAAATTTTGTGAGGCCCTGGTCTGCAGAAATCAGCACCTGAATCACAACACTGAAGTGTCACCAGCCATGGTAAGGAGTATCAAAATCAAAATATCTTCTTTGTACCCATTTTCCACACCTAGAGCCCCTCAGGTATAAGAAGGATGCTGAAAAGGACTTGGGGATGTTGGTGGATAAGAGGCTGGACATGAATGAGCAATGAGCACTCACAGCCCAGAAAGTTCAAATGTGTCCCGGCTGCATCCAAAGCAGTGTGGGCAACAGGGTGAGGGAGGGGATCCTGCCCCTCTGCTCTGCTCTGCTCTGGTGAGACCCCACCTGCAGTGCTGCATCCAGCTCTGGGGTTCTCAGCACAAGAAGAACATTGGAGCGAGTCCAGAGGAGGGGTACCAAGATGATCAGAGGGATAGAGAACCTCTCCTATGAGGAAAGGATTGCTCAGCCTGGAAAATGCTTCAAGGTGACCTAATTGAGGCCTTTCAGTACCTGAAGGGACCTACAAGAAAGATGAAGAGAGACATTTTACAAGGGCCTATAGTGATAGGACAAGGGTGAAAGACTTTAAAACGAGAGCAGGTTTAGATTAGATACTAGGGAGAACCTCTTTTCTGTGAGGGTGGTGAGGCACCGAAATTTCTCTGGAGGTTGTCCAGATAAATTATGGGTGACTCAGGTTGGGGAGTGTTCAAGGTCAAGTTGGATGGGGCTTTGAGCAACCTGGTCTAGTGGAAGGTGTCCCTGCTCATGGCTGGGGGTTGAAACTAAGTGATCTTTAATGACTTTTCTGATCACAGTCATTCTATGATTCTGTGATTTGATTCTATGATTCTATGATAAGGTAACCAACAGAAATGACTTCAACAAAAGTTATAGATTAAAAGGTGAACTAGGTTTTATGTGCAAAACATCTGGGGTTTTTTCTGTTTTGTCCAACAAAAGGTTGTGAATGGGCCTCAAAATGGAGGAAAAAGCAATTAATTTCTACTTAAAGCTGGTATATATTGCTGAAGAGGGATGAAAAGGTTTCCTATGAAATAGAATGTGACCTACCAGGAACGTATAATCCTCTATTACAGGAAGACACATGTCCTTTGAAGTCACTGATGTCGCATACACTTGCCTTGTGACTGTGCTTCCAGAAATTCACTTTTACAGCTAAATCAAATGTTTGATAAATGTGTCCAGACTGTAAACATATTGTGTTGACAAAGATAACTGAAATTTGCATCAAAGCAGCTCAGTCACGAGCTGTGTGCAAAACCAGATAGTCTAAAGCCAGCCCTTTTCCAAATTTTCAGTGTCTGGACAATGTTTGCAGCTTTCAACATCTGGTTTTGTTGTTTTAAAATTTTGAAGTATACCCTAGTACATGGGGTAAAACACTATAATCACATTTTTCTCAGAGTTTTCTCATGGGTTGCCTTCAGCTACTCCTATAAATGAACAATGTTTTTCAAGTCTCATCCCTCTAGACAATCCCATTCTATAAATTTGTTTATTGATGCAGTCATGTCTTGGAAGAGAAATGGGTTATAACCACAATTGTGCACCATCTGGGAAATGTACAGCCTAGGTAAACCAGCAACAGATTTCTTCTGCTTGCAGCTGCACAACCCAGTGAAATTTAGGCTCCCTCCTTGAAGCCCAGCTCCTCCAGTGTTTGCCAGAGACTGGACATCCTCAAAAGGGCCAAAAGAAGGTCAAGGGAAGGCAGCCTACCTGCAGAGATGTGGGCATGTCTGACATCTTTCAGAAAGCCTTCAAGGCACCTGTGTGCTGTCACTGTGTGCTAAAAATTATCAATGGAGCAGCCTAGTAAAATACAGGTGTACCAAATACTTCTCATAGCAGGTAATATGATGAAAAGGTTTGGACTTCCAAAGATTTTTAAATATTCTTCAGGTCCCTAAACATAAAGTCATAAGAAACCAAAATACAATAGCTTCTTTTTAAGACAGCTGTAAAGCAGAAGGCCTTGGGAGACTGGTATCATGGTGTGAACAAGGAAGCCAAATACCATCTTCAGATGTTCCCCAGGTTGCCAAAGATGTGTTTTCATCACACAGTAAACAGACAGGACTTTATTCCTCTGCTGAAATATTCCCAGATACATTATCATGCCTAATGTTCCCTTTTCGACCTCAATGTCTTCTAATTATGTCTGACTTCTGTGGAAGTAGAAGACTGTAGTACCTGCATTTACAATGATCCTAACCAGGTCTTGGAGAAAAAAATCAACAGTCTGTTTGCATTGCCTGCATACAAACTGTTGGGCAAACAGAGTTTTGTTGTCAGTAGCAAACTTCATCTCTAATAAAGTGGAAAAAAGACAATTCTTGCATCAATCAGCTGTTCCAGCTGCCGTGGGAAAAGGTAGCTGGAGCCTCGTGTTTCCTAAAAAACAAAATTAAATAATGTGCTGTGAAGTCAGAGTTTGCAAGTAACCTTGCAAGACATCTTAGGCACAGGTGTCAGTCAATCCTGTTCCCCAGTCCTGGCAACACCTTTGGGTGGAGGGCATTGCCACAGAAGGCAGAGCTGTAGCCTGTGAGCCTTGATGTTCATCTTCAAGTGTTACAGACTAATGGTTCACGAGGGTGCAGAGACTCCTTTTCATAATAACAAACCCCCAAGGAGCTGAGGAACACAGAAAACATGCTTGTTACTTGTTGTGTGGTCAGGGAGGAGATGGAAGGTGCTTATTCTTCCTGTAGGGCTGCTCCAAGGAGCACCTTCAGAGCTTCTGACTCAGGAAGATCCATTCACTGCAAATCATATTAAGTGAAGCATTGCTGCCTCTCAGCTGGGAAGGGCTGGACATCATTCAGTGGACTCTGACTACAGCCCTGGTGTTTTCCAGTCTGTCTCTTTCCAAGAGCAGCCTGGCTGTCCGAGATGTGTGGTGCCACAGAACTTTTCACAGTACTACAAAGATCACACTTGCCACAGGTCAGCTGAGGAATCCACCCAGATCTATGGAATTAGAGAACTTTAAGACTTCCCATTAGGGTCTCAATTTCTCCTTTCACCCCTACCCTGTGTCTAATGCTTCTCCCCACCAGTCTGGTCTCAGGAACTGCCCTTGGTGATTCCCCTCAGTTCCACGGTGGAGGCTGCACTAGGAAATGTTTCAGCAGTGCATTGACGGCAGCTGGCCGGGTAACACCACACCACTTGCACGTGTAGAGCCTTGTTTATCCCCCCACTCTGAGCCCTGCCCCAGCACTTCGAAGAGCAGAGCAAGCAGGATTACCACTGGCTGCAGGGAATGTAGCCAGCTTCCAAGCCTTTCTGTGTCTGCACTACTGGGACAGGGCCAAGAAAGCAGCAAAGCAACAAAGACTGGGAGATTGCAGTTGGTATCAGTGGGTGTTGGGGACACTTGGATAAATATACTCTTGATACTATTGGTATCAACAAGATACTATTGGAGTGAAAATATGTTGCCCATATCTACTTAGACTCAAACAAGTGACTGATGCCAAGAATGAAGGGAGGAACAAGTGACTGTGGACAGTGCGGTTAATGCTTCATCTGAACTGGTGATACTGCACTCACATGCTTCTTGAAAACAGCATGAGAGTATAGCCTAAAGAGTGCAGTTCACTTCATAATTTTTAATGAAAACAAACAATACAGTTGATTTATAATTTACTGATCTGATTTTGAGCTCACCTATGTCACCCCAAAACCCAGATCATAGAAGGAAAAATCTTGAACTCCCATCCCCTGGGCATAACTTTCTCTAGAGGCAGTAGTCCCTATGGAAAAAATCCAGTTATTTTGTTGTATTTGACAGTTTTACAGCCATCATAAACAACATGAAATGACCTTACTTTGAAACATTCTGGCACCGTGTCCTCTACTGCCTCAGGTCAGACTGAAGATAGGATGGAGTTCAGCCTAGCTGAAGAAAACACTCATGTGAACATGGTCACAGCTGAAAAGCAGTCAGGATTAAGAGCGATTTGTTTGTTGGGGATTCTTTAAAATTGCATCTTCCACCAAAAAATAGATCCCTCCTGTCCAAATTCTTTGTTCAAAGCAGGGTCAATTCTAGCAAGTTGCTTTGATATTTTTTCTAACCTATGGTAAATAACTTTGTTTAGATCATCTTTTTTTTTTCTTTTTCTTGATATATATAAAGGTAATTGTGGGGGAAAAAATCAAGCCAGAATAGACTCGCATAACAGTGAAGTAGAAAGCCAGTCAATATCCAGCTTTCCTACATTTTTTCCTTCAAGCAAAAGTAAACAGAACATGGCATTTTGCCTTGTATAGTCTGTTACATCAAAAGAGGCTTTTTTTACAGAAAGGCCTCTTTTCTTTCAACTGAAAACTTCTATATCCAATAAAAACAGTGTTCACTGGTCAGCTCCCTTACAGATATATATATGGGCTGCAATTTCAGTAATTATCTGTGCTGCTTGTGTTGAATAAAATGTGATACTAGGCCATGCACTGCAGACACATAGGCATGTTAAATGGCTGACTCCAGTCAGATATGTAGGGAACCAAAGAGTGGATTTCCACAATCTCTCTGGGAAATACAGCATTCTACAGTCCCCTTAACTGTGACTTCACACAATCTCTGTGACCTGAGGCAGCCCAGATACTGCAGAACATGCCAAAAGGGGGGAATAGAAAGGCAATAGAGTCTAAGTTTGATTTTAAGTTCTGTAGTGTAACCTAGAACCAAAAGTTTCAAAATATCAAGGTGCTGGATTTAAATAAATCTGCTGAAATGTCCTATGCTTATATTCCATTTCAACATGTCCTGAAAATACTGAAATTATGCCACCAACTCCACTAGGAATAGAAGGGGTCACTATTAGAGTCTCTTTGTCTCTCTAATGTACTGTGAATATTGGGAGGGGGGTCATTTCTATAAAATCCATTGAAAATTTCATTAAAGGAGAGAGAGGGATTGTTTGGATATCTATGAGGATTTTAATTTCTCCAAACTGTAATGCAGGGGGAATCCAAAATGTCAACTTGCAATGCTTCTATCTTAATCTATCCTTAAAACCCCAGCTTCTGAGGCCATACTTGTAATTCTCATTATAAAATAATATTAGTTTATTGCTAATGCCATATGTCTTGACATTCTTGAAGTTCCTTCATTTATGTCAGAAATGTTCCAAAGATACTGAACTAATACAAAATGAAAGATATCCCAATGTTATTCACTTTCACATTATCTATTTTATTATTTACTCAAATACCATTATTCTAACATAGCACACTTTATAATGAAAAGTTTTAAGAGCAGTTGAAATTTTTAGAATTTTGTCAGCAACATTTGTCTGTGGAAATAGCTGGAAAGAAGTTGTAATTGTGAAGCTTTTCCTTTCTTCTATCATATAGACTTTGCCATCTGTATTGCTGGTTTTATAAAATTTTTCATAGCATATTTGTGTTCAGGAAGGCAAGAAATGGGTTTCTGCCATAATTATAATATGGCAACAGATGGCTGGGGCACATTGATATAGCACCTTGTAAATGTAAGATAAATACATTTCCCATGCCCAGAACATAGGAAGGAGGCCTAAAGGGAAATAAATCTGCAGAAATTAAAAGTTTTCTTTCAATAACTATTTTAGACAGATGGGTTTGGCAGTACCCTAGTCCCCAAAGAAAAGGGACAACCTGAGTTTCTCTCGTATGGTTTCAAATCTGCCTTCAGCCTACAGCAGGGAGAACCTGAGGCTACCTGATGTAGTGCCCTTGAACTCCACTAGGACTGTAGGTCTGAAGCATCACCTCTGGGAAGAAGTTGCATCCACTTGCTGTCAAGCAAAAGATGCTTATACCAAAAGGTGATCAATCAGGCATAAAACACACAGGGGAAAATGATGAAGGTGAGGTGACAGGTGAGGAAACCTTTGGGGTCCAGGCCACTGGTAAAAAGCCAAGAGAAAAAAGCTATACATAGATTAAGAGAGGGAAAGAACACTGTTCTTGTGAGTGAGAGCAGTGAACAAATTGTGTACCATCTGCAATGCTGAGATACAAATAACTCACAGAAAAATATCCTGGTCTAGGGAATAAGCTTCTGAACAGATTCTGGAGTACAGCTTTACCACCTGTAAACAGGAATTTGCAAGGCTGAAATCGTGATCTTCCATTTAGTATGAAGAGGAATAACAGCTAGGTAGGGTGGCAGTGCTGGTGCTGTCTGTGGTCTGGCTGGCTACAGAAACACTGCTGGACAATGTTGAACAGATAGAAGCACCCCAGGACATAGCCACATCTGCCTCCCTCAGCAGGAGGAAAGCCTCAGCTGTGTGGATCCCTGCAACATTTAGTTAGAAGTGGCAAAATGAAAAGCTTCAGGCTGGATCTCTGAGACACTACAAGAAAGTCACTGTGTACTACAGTTCAGGATCAAATAAAAAGTCACACAGGCAAGAGAAGAAAATGTTCTGTTGAAGGAGATGTTAAAAGACAGAAATACATTTCACCTGGCAGCTTGTCACATTTCACTGAAGTAACTGAGTGGGCAAGGGAGTTCACAGCACAAGCTGAAAGGATGCCTACCCTGATATCTTGACTTGACAGCAGTAGTAGAGACTGGATGAGGTTGCAGATCATTGCAGAGACTGTAGGCACGCTTATTCCTCTCTCTTTCATCCTAGAGAGAAAAAGGAAAGCAAGCATTCAGGAAACTGAGTGACAGGTAAAAGAAATGGAAGATAAAGACTTGAGGTAGCAGATCAACCTCTGAACAAGCATTGGACAGCTGCACATATGCTTTACACAGAGCTAAATCTAGAATGAAGAAGAAAATTAAGGGAAATAGCCCATATTTTTTTAGTGGAAGTTTGTTAGACTGCAAATAGTATTTGAGGATAATGCGTAACAGATGGTAATTTAATACAGAGGGAGACAGAAAGCAATTTACAGTATATAAACTGTTCTATGAAATAGCAGGGCAAAAGAAAGTGCTGAAGAGATTAGGGATAACTAGCAAATGGTTCAGAAAGTGAAGGATCTGTGGCCTGCTTGAGGTAAATGAGGACCTACATCTGTTGGCTGTGTTCTTGGCAAAAGATAAGAGACATAGATATGCACTGAAAATAACAAGAAAAGGGGCAAAAGGGACAGAGAACATTAGCACAAGCGCAAAGCCAATGTACAGAAGACCAGTAAAACCTTAACTGAAGGAGTGTTTGTAGGCATGCTCCAGTGTCTGAATCTGAATGCCAGCAAAGAGAAGATTAGAAATCAGAAGAACAATATGGTATGCACCTATGAGTTAAAGAAAAGGAATGAAATCTTATTTCTGCTACTTTCATATTGCCAGTGTAAAGGAGGTAATAAAAAAAGGATAGCACTATACTTCCTTGTGTAATCCCCCTTCATCTGCCCCTTGATACTACAATCTTTTAGCTGTTGGGCACATACAGAATACGAAACCATGACATTGCTATGGTGTTTGTAGCATTAGACCATACTTGACAATATGACTCTTGATAGGATCATCAGACCAGGGCCTCCACTAATCTTACTTGTAGATTCAGTGTCATGAGGCAAAGGGAGAAAGACCTCAAATCATGGTCTGTCATTTCCTGGCAAAATGTTCTTAGCACACAGAGATAAGCTGACCTTAGGTAGGGACCATGGCTATTAGGACTTCTCTGTTTGTATGAATACTTGAATTCATATAAAACCCCAGAAATACTTCTGGGTTAGCCTAGCTGAAGAATCAAGCTCTCATAAGTGAAAGTGTAAGTAGGAGTTTTGAGATGAAGTGAGCATCACTGTAATGCTGATGCCTGAAGACTGCAAAGGAAACCTGAGTACCACTAAACTAGAGTGACTGTGTCCAACCGTGAGCATCCCTGACCCCAAAATCCATAACTGAGTAACATCTATGCTCTGTATGCAACACATGAAGGGAATGTGTTGGGACACAAAGCCGGGAGCAGTGGCCAATACCCCAAAGTGCTGTACTGTCCTTCAGAAGGACCTTGACAGATTGGAGAAATGGGCATAGAGTAACCATCTGAAATTCAACCAAAGCAAAAGCATGGTCCTGCCCCTGGGGAGGAATAACCCCAGGCACCAGCACAGGATGGGAACTGACCTGCAGGTCAGTGGAGAAGGACCTGAGGGTCCTGGTGGACAACAAGCTGTCCATGAGCCAGCAGTGTTTCCTTGTGGCCAACAAGGCCAGTGGTATCCTGGGGTGCATTAGGAAGAGCATTTCCAGCATGTCAAGGGAGGTGATTCTGACCGTCTACTCAGCCCTGGTGAGGCCATATTTGGAGTGTTGTGTCCAGTTCTGGGCTCCTCAGGACAAGAGACACATGGAGCTTCTGGAGCAGGTCCAGCAGAGAGTGACAAAGATGAATAGGGGTCTGGAGCATCTCTCTTGTGAGGCTGAGTGAGCTGTGTTTGTTCAGAGGAGATGAATGAGAGGGGTCCTAATCAATGTCTCTCAGTATCTGAAGCTAGGATGCCAAGAGGACAGAGCCAGGCTCTTCTCGGTGGTGCCAAGCAACAGGACAAGAGAAAATGGGCAGAAACTAAGGCACAGGAAATTCCACCTGAATATGGGGAAGAGCGTCTTTACTGTGCAGGTGACCGAGCACTGGAACAGGTTGCCCAGAGAGGTTGTGGAGTCTCCCTGACTGGAGGTATTCAAGAACTGTCTGGACACAACCCTGTGCCATGTGCTCTGGGATGACCCTGCTTGGGCAGGGACCTGTATGGTCCCTTCCAACCTGGCCCATTCTGTGATTCTGTGAGTTATGTGGCATCTACAGAACCCAGCCTGTGGGGACAAGAGACAATGGAGCTGATAGACTGTATCAATGGAAATACAGTTTTTAAGTACTGCGTCTCGGTGTGTATCTTGTCCAGGCTGAGAGCAGCAGCTGGAATCCAGAGCTTACATCTCTGATTCTTCCCTGAAGTACTGTTTTTCTCAGGCTACAGATGAAGGAGAACAAGAAACTCACTTTTCAATTCAGAATCCAGAGATTAAGATTGTTAATTTTGATGTGGTAGCCTGCCTCACCTTCCTTTCTGCAAGACAGCATTTCAAGAGTCTCAAGAAGAATGGATACTATAAAAAAGAAAATGGATAAAACACAGGATTCTTGTGGAAAAGAGGCCAGTTTTATTTAACATTTAAAAATAGAAATAAATATATCAGAGGCTATTTATTGGCAGAGTAAAACATGACATTAATTAAAATTACTTTAAAAGCAGCAAGAATCATGAAGTTGTTGTCAAGCTGAAAGCACAAAAAATGGGAAAAAAAGCATTTCATAAAATTAACTCCTTATGTCTGTAGTTAAGAATATCTTTCCTGCATTCGTTATATTCTGTTCAGCAGATATTTAGCTGAATGTGGAAAGAAACTAGTAAGCCCCAGCATGTGTTAATGTGCAACTAATATATTTTAGTGGGTCTGTAGTCACTTCACTTCACTGCATCTACAAAACTCCTGCTAACAGCAAGTGATATCGTGTTAATGAGGTAGTGCAAGCACATTAAAGACCATACAGACCTGTAACAACAAAGCCTTGAGAATGGCACAATTGAGATTAACAGTGTCCTATGGATTCTCTTAAAATATAGAACTAGCTTGTCCCTGTTAAAGCACCAAATACTATTATTACAGTAGTTTGAGTTACAGTAACAGTCTAAAAATAACAAAAAAGTGGTTTTTATTAAAAGATCTAGTTCTCAGTACTAACTTATAACTATTCACCTGGATACCGAAATTTTTTTACTAAGATTTTTTCTCCTTTGACTCTGCAATTGTCAGGCAAGCAGATTAAGATGATCTCCCTTTGCCACAGAATCACAGAATCACA
>VYZT01033257.1:0-32208 GCA_013400735.1 Pomatostomus ruficeps | reverse complement strand
TACTAAAACCACAACACCTGTGCACACTTCTTTATCTGTGTTTCCACAAAATCATTGGCACTCAATTAATGATGCATAGGTTTTGGTTCCTAAAACAACCCATTTTTCCAGGTTAGGTTAAAAAAGAAAACTACCAACAGCAAAACAAAATGATGAGTAGTTCCGCTTGGTGATGTATGTTGAGGATTTGGATTTGCTATATTTAATATATTGTAATATTTCATTGTTTTTCTAAGAAAACACTGTATCTGTTTCTAATGTTTCTTGTAGTCCTGTGTGGTCTAAGTGAAACAATGAGTTAGAAATCATAAAGCTTTCTATTTCTACTAACATTATTAAACACAATTATTTTATTTTTACCGCCAAGTCTCATGAAAATTTTCTGTGCCCTAATTGCTAATATATTTGGATGATTTAGAAATATCAAAGAGGGGTATGTCTTCTGGTGTAAACTTGATAGATATCTAGGGCTGATGAGTTTCTATTACATTCTAGTTAGGAAACTACTGTTCTTGCGTATCCAGATCAAGTGGATGACTTTGCTTTATTCTGTAGTGATGACTCATCCCACCAGGTTTCACTTACAACAATGATGTCAAATCTCTGGGACTAGGATGAAGTCCCAAGCTCCTCTTATTTGTTCCTCATGTGGCATGCATTAGGGTAGAAACTGAAGAGGTGATTGAAGTGGTGCCTCTTGTGAAGCTCATTTTTCTCCTGCTCAAATAACGATACCTTTTTTTAATTGTATATGCATATGTATGTCATTTGTATGTAATTTTCCCACAGTATTATTCACTATTACAAATTCAAAAAGGATTAGATGTGTGCATAATTTGCACATTCTTTACAGGCTTTCTGAAGTACAGATACTATATATTGTGGAAATTGCACACTCTTTTATTTCTTATGCTTTTTCTAGATAGAAGTAATTCATAGTAATGAACACCTGACCTTTGTGCACATAATTTATCTTTCTAAAAAACACTACTTTTAAACCTGCAGGATCTTTTTATTGCAGGAGTATGAAGTCAAAGAGAAGCAAAAATAATGTTAAAATTCTTTTCTTCAGTATGTTTTCTACTTTCTAAACTAGTTTTTCTTTGCCTTTTTTTGTTGTTGGAATTTTTATTTCTTAGACGTTTAAACAGCTATACTTGTGTTAGATATTTCTGTGCCACAGCTGAACATTAGTCCTAAGTCAGAGGTAAGGTCATTCCTTTTTTGGTGTTTAGGAAGGTATGACTCAAGACTATCTGGTATTAGCAGCAGCTGGTTACATCAGACTAGCTTTTCTTTCTTTTGAGGAATCACTTTGTTAGTGATAAACTTCTCTACTTACATCTCAAACCTCCACAACACAGTGTTTTTAGCTTTTCTTCATTTTGCTTCATTTTTCTAGGAAAGCATCAGTGATCTTATGAACTTATAATTTGCTTTTCTTCAGATTCTTCATGCAGCAAGTTCCTCAAACACATCCAGCAACTGTTGAAAACTGCATTTGGTCTTACTTATATTAAATAAAAATAATGGTTTTTTTCCCCCAAGCTTAATAATAGTAGAAACTCTTTAGGAGGAAGACCAGTCTGGCAGAGACAAAATGCTCTCTAAGAAATATTTGTGCTTTGACAAAGTTACTTTTAGGCTGACAGGATCAAAGAAAGCACAGTATGGGATATACAAAGTCAATCTAATTTATCTCAACTGACATACTGTAGTAGGGAAAACATGATTAAGTATATGGAAGTGCCACATATTGATGAAAAAGGAAGACTTAGGGTCCTGTATGTAGTCAGATCCAAAGAAAAAAAAGTGCAGTAACGTAGGTTATCTACCTTGATTTGAAGTAATTAAACTCCAATCTCCATTTCTTTCTATCCCACTGCATTTTTCCCTTCTCTTCGTTATCCAGGATTGCTCCTACTGCCATCTTATTTTATCCTACTTGCCTTCACTTTTTTTCCTGAAATACCTTCTCTATAATGGACCAACCATCTGCCTATATTTAACTCCTCTGTCTCAAAGCAGTTATTGCTTCTAATTCTCCAATGACCAATTCTCATTTCTCAGTAAAGAAAACTCATTGTAACTACCCATCACACTTCCATCTCAAGTATCTGACAAGTGAAATATTCTCTTGCAGGTGCACAAGATCCTCAATTTTTCTGCTCCTGGCACTATTTTAATGAAAACTATTAGAGTTATGCTGTTCATGATCTTCACATGTAAAATGAGCTTTGTTCTGATTTAGTGTGTCTGAGGAACTGAGCAGTATCAGCCAATGGATGAGGCACACGAGACAAGCACATGTGCTATGCATGTCCACTCAAGCCTTGCAGTTATTACTCATGCATATTGGCCACAAAATAAGAGAATCCTGACCTCTTTACCGTCTCCTTGTGATTGCTGCCAGATGTCCAAAGGCCAGCAGAGTTGTGCTGGAGTCTGCTGTGGACTTGCAGCCTGGTATTAAATGGTGCTGTTATCTGGCCATTCAAGAATTTTAGACCTTGTTCTCTGCCCAGAGTATTAAGATAAAATGAAACCAGCTAGAAGGTACTGCAGGCAAAGAAACACTGAGAGGGCAGAAGATTATCAAAAGAAAAAATTCAGTATCTACTGTACACATAAAAATGTGTCAAAGCAATGAAGTCAGTGTTCTGACAGATGATTTGAATTTCCCTTGCCCTCCCTCTCATCACATTCAAAAATGAAGAAAGCAAACTGTAGAATATTTCAACAGCATAAACAACTTCCACTTTCAGGCCTTGTTTGTATTAGGGAAAGAATCATTTGAGCAATTTAGATCACAAAAACAATTACGAGGATGCTTCATACGCAAAGGCATTCTATGCTCCGTTAAACTTATTGCTCACATGTTATCATTTTAAAACTGAAGTGTAATGCCTGAAAAAAGCTGCAAGTCAAGTCTTGCAAGTGAGGAAATGAAAATGCAAAGATGCTATAATTCTCTTGGGTTTTGTATTTGGGTACAAGAATCTAACATTAATATCAGCAAACCGTTTAATTTCAGTCAATAACTGAAAGGGCTTCCAAAATGCCAGGACCACTGTGTAGTAGAGGGAAAGCCACAAGGAGAGGAAGAGAAAGGAAGGCAAAATGTTCTCTCTTACATTTGTGTAAAATTTGTCTATATTCGTATATATCAATTACAGTTCTTACAGTGTTCTTAGTTCAAGATACGTATTCTCACTCTACCTCCAGTGATATTTTCTTAACAGATCATTCTAAAAATCTGAAAAAGTACAGAATTCATGGAAGATTATAATCTTTTGAATAATCAAATATTGATTTTCCCGCAGGCAAAGGAACAGATTTGTGCTTGATTTGTTAACTTCAGATGAGCTAAAGACTCTCAAAATGCCTAACTGATGGATTTCCGCTAATGTGGAGTCAGCATTACTATACCCTCTCTAGGTAAGGTTTCTACCTGTGGGAGTCTATTGGCAGCTGTCACCTGAATATAGGCAATCATATGCCTATCTCCCTTGTGACCTCTGGGTTTTCTCCAAGAATCCCTCAGCTACAACCTAAGATCCATGTCTCCTAAATCTCTCTGTTGTGTCCCAGTCACACCTGAAGAAGCACTGCCCCATTCTTATGATCCATTTGATTTTTGCAGCCTATATTTTTTTCCTGCAAGGAGAATCTTTGGAGTGATATGCAAGGCAGAGAATCTTTAAGTTCCAAGTTTTCTAGTTGCATGTTTGAGCTGATATTGAAAGTAGAAGTAAAATTGGAAGGTGTCAACAGTAAACCAGCCTAAAATTTGGACAATTTCAGACAAGAGAAACTGCCAGTTTTACTGGACAACCAACACTACCTGTATAAAAAGTTCTCTGCCGATTTGAATGGCATTTTTATATCCTAATCCTTATTTTTTGAATCTTTATAAAACTTTAAAAAGTTCATAACCACACTGGTAGGGGTGTGTGTATTTTTGTATTACAAATCCTTATGACTTATGAGATCATACAACAGTTCATGTTTTGCAGTTCAGTGTGTGTGGTCTGTTTATAGGTCTCAGCACGACCAGAATTAACAAATCAGTTTCTTACATTAGAGTGCATAATGCTCCCTTCAATATCACCACATAAATTACCCAAAATAAAGCATGTAATGATTGTAGGAAGCTGCTTACATTCAGAGTAACGGGTCATAACAGTTAAAAGGATTTCACTCCCATTTCATAAATCAGACAACTTCATTGCCGAAGAATAAGCAAGATTTTGAACTCAGGGCTGATCAAGGAGAACCTCACCCCAGGTCCTTTACCTCACCAGACTTATCAGGCTTGGTTATCTTAATTCTGTCAGAACAAGCACAGATCAAGCCAGACAAGGTGATTGTCTCATGGTTGGCATCTGTCAGGTTTTTGGCAGCCCCCTCTGCTGTGTCTGAAATGTTTAGTCTAATGGCTATTTTCTGCACTACTTCTGGCAAAGACATGCTAATTATGGCTGGCTACCGAGCCAGTATATGTCCCTACCTGGTTCCTGCTGGCGGCAACTCAGGGAGCAACAGTATCTCTACCCATACAGGCTGCCATCTCTTCCCTCCAGGAGAGCAGGGAGAGTGGGACAAAGTCAAAACCTGAGAACTCATTTATCAGTGGGATTTAGTGTCCTGTTTAGTTGTTCAAAGCTGTTACTAGCAGTGGACCCTACATGCATACAGCCACCATTTTTGCTTTTTTGTTCTTTTACACATTATTGTAAATTGTGTCTTTCTTAATCATTTACTATGCTACCAAAAAATAGGCACACACTTCACAGAAAAATAGGAACATTTAGCACATCTGACTAATATTAGAGTGCCCTGCTAAGCTACAGAGTTCATTTAACACTCGGAGGCAGCTAAAAACTGTTCCCGTAGGAATGGTTTTGCTATTGTATTTATACGTAAAAAACCCTAAAAAATGGCTCATAAACATAATAACAAAAATATTTACATATTAAATTAAAATCATGGCAGTTTTGAAATCCATGACTCAGTTATCATTGTTGATGTAAAATCTATTTCTCAGCTCAAGTAAAAATGAGTGTGTTTCTTTTCCAACTCCTAAAATTACTTTACTTTGAATGTATATGACTGTGAATGTACATGAGAATATATCATCTGGTTAAAAAAAAAATCTATATTTTTCTGTATTTTTGTGTATGGGAAAAAATTTAAAAGTAATATTAAGAAAGTGATACATGTTGCATATAACAGTGCTCTTTTTTATACTATTCAGTGTTTTATATCTAAGGATCTTAATATGTAAGTAAAATGTTATCTCAGTTTTACAGGTCAGGAAGTGAACAAAAGGAGGTCAAACAAGCCAATGTCAGGATCAAGACTGGAAGTCACTGGCCTTGGACTGTGTGTTAATGATCAAACGCTGCTGCATGTGATTTTTATCTCCAAGTTTTCTCGAGTCTTTGTAATCATCTGAAGAAAAAGAAGGTAATACCTGCAGCTGAACACTTTGAATTGCTTAACACCAGTTATGTGAGGTAAAATATCTAACATAATAATTACAGAACTGCACCTGTTAAGCGCAGGACTGAACTTGGCCACTTTTCCTTGGTAAATAATAGTACCCTGCGAATAGTAATGGCAGCAACTAAAACTCTTTCCTTCTACTATTGTAGCTTTGTGTTCCAAATTTTTTAAAATATGGTGGTATGTAAGTACTATGTTGTGCATTATGATATTATTTTCCTTAAATAATGTTCCCTTGAAACGTACCATTTAAGGGGAAATGCTGGACTAGAAGCACTCACCTGTGCATTTTCATGTCTGGAATGAAAATATTTTGGGTTAATGGTGTTATTTAGTTGAGTGTTAGGAAACTGAGAGCAATGCAAAACAAGAGGGAATTCAGCTGGAGGCAGTAACTAGGAGGTAGTACATCACTGCATTGTGTCCTGGCAGCAGAGGGGGTGGAGCTTAGCATCATCTAGGCGTGGCTAGTTTGCTATTCTATACCAGACATATCATGGTACAGTTTTTGGGGAAAGAAAAAGTGATCACACCCCTGAAGATGTGTCATTTTGCCTCTCTCTCTCTCCAGTAGGAAGGTTATTTCAATCAGCCCTACAGACCTCACCCTCTGCTGCCGCCGTCCATTCCTTACCCATTTGTCCCAGCTGAGGCTCCAAGGTGTGGTGCTGAGAAGAAGAGAAACACGGAGTTGATGTGGTGCTGAAAGGCGGTGCTGGTGAGAGAGGTTACCACAGGGAACAGAGAGACAGGGGAGAGCCCTAGTCCAGCCGAGCCAAAGGGAGCCGAGCGGAGCTGAGCAGACCTGAATGGAGCAGGCCTGAATATCAAAGTGGTGGTGCTGGTAGCAGCCACATGGAGTCTAGTCCAGCATCCAAAACAACAGCACGGAGTCAAAACCGATGGGACCCGAGCACAGCGGTGCAGTGCGACACAGACGACCCAGCTTTCGAGGGCTTGTCTGTCATTGCTTTCTGTTGTCTCAGGCTCTGGGGTAGGGGGAGCCAGTAGCAGGGAACAGCCACCATCCTATCTTTGACCTGGGGACCACATGGACACAACCTATGGGGAGAGTCTGCTGTCTTGTCTCAGTCCTGGCAGTCATGCAGAACTACATTGAGGTGATAAACACCTTTGGTGTGTAAAGTACTTTCTTTTTCTATACTTTTGTGTATTATTTTGTATTAGATTGCTGCTGTTACTGTGCTTTTCTTATTCCATTATTTTTTCCTTTCAGTAAGTTGAAAAAGTCAGAAATAAGATTAATACTTTTCCATTGCCCTTCCCATTGCCTCTCATAAAAAAAGGGCTACTTTTCCATAGCCAGTATAATTGATAAGAAAATAATTGGATATAGAAAATGCATGAGATAAGTTCAAGATGAACATAGACAAGGATAGAAGCAGTAATGACACAGTTATGCCAATAAGGCTTTGCTGGGGAAATGATCACTCATTCTCAGTAGATAATAGAGCGCTACTTCTAGGTGTCAATCACTTGAGAAACAGAAGTTTCCAGTTTTAGACAAAAATCATGACTGTCAAAATAACTGAAAGGACAGTTGCCAGTGCTGTATTAGTTCAGCATTGCTACAGAGCCAAGCAGTTGCCCCATTCTAATCTCAGTATAAATTGTGGAGGTTTCCTTCAAAGCAAAATGCATATTTTCCGTTGTTAATTATATAGTAGTTCCTCTTATTCAAGCTGCTTATGGCTTTCCACCCTATTCTCTATTATTGCCTTCAGCTGACAACCATAACCTCTTTACCAGGTCTTTAATCTCTCTTTAGGGATGCTTTATAAATTATGTCTCACCCCTACCTTCAGTGATGCTCTGATTGATACAACCTCTCTGTATCTTAGTGTCACAAGAAAGGATAATTTTTAGCATAGGACAAAAAGCAGAGATGTGCTGTCACAGTCAACATAGAAACTTTATTCCTATTCTCCCATCCCAGCTTTGCTTTGCTGAAAGACTAATTTTTGCATCAGGGTGAACATAGGTTTCTGTGGAAAAAACAGCTCTCCCTCTCCATCTCCAGTTTCTTTGTTAGAGCTCTAGTCCTGTGCAAACCACCAGTGAAATAGAAAGACTCCTTAAATCATGGAAGGACAAGATTTGCAAGATCATGCATCAATTACCAAAAATTGCTGACATCTGCATCTATCAATCTATTAGGTGCAATCTTAGGGTCTCAACATTATTTAAGGAAGTACCTCAGACTCAGATAAGTTATGGATATTTCCAGTAGTAAATGTATGTCATATCTTGTTGCCAAAGTCCACTCTCTGATTTTTTTCTTTTATTTGTTTTACCTATATGTTCTTGAATGTGTGAATACTAGGAGATGCTGTAGCTTCCTTTATCCATAAGAAGAGATGTAAAAAAACTAAAAAAGAATTACTGAAAGACAGTTTCTGCCACATATTTAAGGAGATCAGTGGGGAAGATGTCATGGCAGTGAGGCTGCAAGTCTATTAAAGAACTACAGTCTTTCAGGAAACCCATTTCTGCAGGTGCTTTTCACATTATTTTCTTTGTCTCTAACATATCTAGCCAGCTAGATTCAGAAGGTATGGAAGGCTGCTCACAGAGAACAAGATGAGGGCATTCACCTGGGAAAACTCATGCTCAGCTCCAGTGGATAATTGTTATAAAATATTTAAACATGTTCTGACACCTACATAAGTGTTCTAACCCTCATGGAGGCCTTTTGTTCTTTCTTCATGGCACAATTGATATTCAATTATTTCTATTAGAGTGGAAGAGTTTTTACTTCCTTTAATAAGAGGAAGAAATTAAACCTTTTTTTATGCATCCTGGCTGAGTGTGTTAACCACTGAACAGATTACTTACCATAGCCAGTTCCTCAGGCTGTGCTGCATGAATAGAATCTGAAGAACACTCCTGGACCATTTTTCAGGTTGAAAATCCCAGCTGGGAAGTATTGCTTCTGCCTCTCTGAAGCAGCTGAATTACAAGACCCTGACATTTGATGTCTTCATAATTTCTTTCTCATTAACTGACTGAGAATTCCTCTAGAGCCCAGATTTCTAGTTAAAGACTGTGGATTTACAGAGAAGTAGTGTGGCTGAGAAGAAGATGATTTAACTCTGGATGCTTTCTTGTCCACAGCCTTTTGTGGACCTCCTCTTTGGTGTGATAATGTATTCCTGGGAGTGAGAGCTGGACCCTTGACCTTCAGACCTGGCTGCACATCTAGCATGCAGGAGCCAGTAGGTACCACAATTCCTCCAGCACATCAGAAAGTTTCTGCCTCATGTGACAGCCCAGTTGAGCAACTGTGAAGAAAAGGCCTCTCAACAATCTCTTAGACTGAGATCCTATATTAAGCATTCCCCCATTGAGAATGTTGGCATGACAAGTGTAGAGAAAGAAAAGGAATATTGACAAGACTATGGAAATACAGTACAGACCAGTATTCAAGTCCAATTTGTGTCCTACTGCTACAAGCTCATGAAGGAAAGCAATTTGAGGAAGGAGAAATGGCCCAGAGGTGTAAGGGCAGTCAAGATGGACAAATGCTGATGGATCTGTTCCTGCTCTTCCCCCCACAGTGCTCTTCCACATAAATGAATAGCAGTACACATATACATGTCTAGGTCATCAAAAACTTTCTGAAAGTCTAAGGTGGGCAAATACATGGCAGTATAAGGAAGTCTTGGGTAATGACTGTGTCAGAGAGGCAAACTTGTCACACACAGATAGTGACTAAACAAGAAGTGTCCTTAGGAATTTAGGCTGGCACACAGCTTAGATCCAGTACAGACAGTCAGCAGATGAATTAATGATCTATTCTGTGGATGTAAAAGTAAATTTTTCCACAATACAAGTGTCATCATGTAACAGAGGCAGGCATAAATTAAAATGAAAGAAACAGAAATAAGGGCGAAATAGGAAAGAAAGCACACTACATGATTTATTCATATGCTTTTAAAAGTGAGACATCAGAGCAGACAATCAAGGCATAGATTGCCGTTTCTCTTTTTAGTCATTTCCCAGAAATTTAATTTGAAATTCTATGTATGTAAACTAGTTTCTGTAACACCACCACTTGGTAACTTTTCTTTGTAAATAACAGCACATAATGCACTCTGCACTGAAGATAAAATGTGAACAGGGCATACATTCAAGTTTTAGTGGTATTTCAAACAGGTAAGAATATGAAAAACCTGAAAACAAGATTACATAGACTATACATTACAGATAAAACATTTTATGTCTCTGTCTATTAGCAAGTATGTTACTACACGTATTGTTGGCTTTCAGATTTCTTTTGATTTCATGCTGTAAAATTGTGCATTTCTGTAACCAGTATATTGGACAGATCAGAGCAACTGGATTCAGGCCATATATTGGATTTCTTTAGTCTTGTTTTTATTTTTGTAATAGACAAACTAGATAAATAGGTGTATTTCCCATGAAAGAGGTTTTTCCATTATATAGTAATAGAAGCCATCAGTTTTTAGGATGGGTCCTTTATCTGTCAATGCTCACTTCAACATTTCCTGTAATGAAAAAGTCTGAATTGTTATTACCTGACAACATTTGACGAGAAAGTACTCAAATGAATTACTGAAACAGCATTCAAAACATCCCATTTCTTCAACTTTACTACACACTAATTTTTTATATTTCTGTACATTTCACTCCCATAATCTGATTGTTGGAGTAGAAAGATGAGAACTGACAAGTTTTAGGGAGTATTTTAAAATTGAATATTTTCATGGAGTATTTTAAAATAAGAAGTGGAAGAACGGAAGGAAGCAATGTCATGATTTGTTAATGTAATGAGGACTGGTGGCAAGCAGGGTTAAGACAGACCAAGATTCAGTTTCCCTCCTGTGACTCATCTCGTGCAAGCATAGTGGAGATGACCTGAAATTTATTGATTCTCCTGCAGTTTAAAACAAAAGCAATTGTCCAAAGGCTGACAACACTGTTCAAAGGCTGAGATGCAATACATGTGAGAGGGGCCCTAAGTATCGCAATGACTGCGAGAGGAGGTCTGAACTGAGCCAAGGAGGATTTAAGTGTCAGAGATATTTGGGAAAACTGCTTCTGCTTCTGTTTAGATGAACTCTCATATACATCAGCAATGGAGTCAGGCACCTATGCCTGGCTTTCTTCAGTGTCTTTCTCCAAACCCTTTCCCCGGAGAACATGAAGTCACCCAGTCTCTTACTAAGTTTCTGCAAAGTGTTATAGCCCTTCGAAGTTGTGAGAATCTTGTTTCAAGCTTCAGGGGGTATTCTTTGCATGTGTATATTCACAATATAGGGATAAAAGATTCCAATTTGCCTAGGTTTTCGGCATGAAATAATGTAGGGACTCTCTCAGAAGAAACAGAGAGGGAGAGAAGATCTAAAAAAAAATATTATATCATATGTAAGGCAAGTAACCACTATGAGAAGATGTGCGTTTCATAAATCTGAGACGCTTACAGAAAATCTCATACTTCTAATTGAGTGGTATGAAAATCAGCAGGAAGTATATCAAAACTGCTTGGAAGAAATATTTGTATTGTGGGTACTTTATGGAGAAAGACCCCTAATTAGAACAGAAGCTCTTGAAAAAAAATGAAAAAGCTAAATGAAAAAGCTGTAATTAAATAAATGATAAAAAGGTTTAGCAACTGAGGAACTGCAAATGAGACCAAATGGATACTCTAAAAATAAATAGCTACTATTATAAGCCAATGCTGAAAAAAGAACACTTTTGTCATGGTGAAGCTTTTGATAACAGCCTATTCTTCAGTTTTGTTCATCTCCAACAGCTCTTCTTGGTCTTAATCTAGCTTAGAAGGACTTGAAGCTTTCTCACTCTAGGAAGATGAGTAAAAAATGTGCATTGCTATAAACTGAGACTCAAGGAGAAGTATAAAGGTGAGAGCCAGGGGTAAATGTATTTTTTTGGCAGACAATAATAGTCAATGAAATAGATATGGTAGGAGAAATCTAGAAATATGGGAGAATCTCTTTTCTTAGCGTAATAATCAATTGGGTTCATGATTCAGTCTTTTTAACATCAGTAGTTTATCAAATTTTAAATAATCATATATAAAATAAAGTTTGATTCTATAATAAAAGCAGTTAAGAGTCACAGGTATCAAGAAAATAATGTCCTTGTAGAAACAGGAGGGTGGAGGGTATATGCTTATTTGACAAACTAACAAGACCAAAGGACACTGTGAACTTAGTCCTAGGAATCAAGCCAGGTAAAATAAGTAATATTAAATCTGGCTGCAATTCAGAATCTGATCAGAATTATCAAACTAGAAGTCCTCTGGAGTGTATAAAGGAAGGTGTCACTTATAAGGCATTTTAAAAGAAGGCTCATGTGAAGTTAGTTCACAGTACTGCACGCAGAAATTTTGAGAACATGTGGAACTTTTCAAAACCAAGGGTTAGTGTTCCTAAATTTCCTACAAAATTCGTAGCTGATTAATAAATTGCAGAAACTCCATGTAGCTCTAATCCATTGGAGGTCATGCCATCCACCACTCTTCTGCATATCATGCACAGAAGAATAATGTTGAAAAGTATTCCATCACATGAAATGGTGGAAAATGAAGAATGGAAAAAACACAGGAAAGTGTCTGTCACTGTACAAAGCCAAGAATTTAGTGGATCAATTAACAGACTCCCATGCAGTGTATTAACAATCTGATCCTGAGAAAATGGGCTGGATAGGACACAAGTATTTTCCTGCTTTTTGTTTTGAGAAGGTGTCTTAAAAACTTTTTGGGTTCTCGGTGTTGTAAGACTGATTTTGTAATGTTTATATGCAACTTTGCATAGAAAACAAGTTTTGTAGTAGCAGAGTGAACCCCTGTATATGAATCTTACTGGCCACTGGCTCCTTGGGTCCTGTATCAGCATCATGGCTTCTTGCAAATTAAATTCTCTCTTTTCTATTCTAATGAAAAAATTAGTCACCTATTAGAAAGAGGTTTGGAAGAGTAGTTTATTTTTGCACAGTGTTTCTTCAGTGGTTATTTAAACAATAAAAACACTTTTTGAAAAATTATAATAATAGAAATGTGACTTATAACAAAATTTATTTTCATAAACACAAGAATCTATGAAGCTGCTGATTTTAAAACTTGTACACGTGACATCTGTCCAATTAATCACTTAGAAAGATACTACCAACCATGTTTTGAAAGCTAAATACAAACAAGATATGCAAGTATGATCATATGTGGTGAAAATAAATGGAGCTTAAACAGGAACCCAATCTCCTCTGAGCTGCGACAATATGATAAATGCTCAGGAGATCAGCAATATAAAAATATCCTTTTCTAATATCAGATTTGATGGTAGGGGTAGGGATTCAAGGGGTGAAATTTGACGGATATATACTTTTTGAATAAAATTTATAAAAGCAGTTTTCATCATGTTTTACTTTTTTACCAGGGTATTTGCAGTGGTTTAATTTATATTAATGGTATCATTTTTGAGGCAGTAATCTATGATTGGCATGAGGGTTTAGCTTAATTTTACCTGGTGATTTTTCAGATTGAAACAGCTCTTCATGAAAGAACCCCTTTGTAAAGCAAATGTTTTTGTTTGCTTTTACTAGGTTTGTAATAAAAAGCTTGTGGCAGACAGATGATTCTGCAGCTGCACAAAAACATTCAGGCTCTTGATTGCAGTCAATTATTTGCTTTAAGAAAATCTGCAGAATGGGAGATATTAATGTGATAATTTGTAAATGGGTATACTGTGATCATGCCAGTGAAGATTTAGAGTCAAAGGCATCAAATAAGAGCTAAGCCAAGTGTGACTAAGTGGGATTGAACATAGTAGAATGACAACCTAATAACTTTTGAAAGTCATAAAACCTATGATAAACAGAGCAGTCAGCCAAATTATAAATAAGACCAACCAATAAACATTCTTCTAAGGAGACGCTCCAGAATATAATGAGATGATTTTTTTATTATTATTTTTTATTTTTTTTTATTATTTTTTTTGAGGTGGGAAATGCCATTGGATGTGATTGAATGGCTGTGGAGAAGACTTAAGGCATTGGAAGCATTCCCCTCAAATCAGTGTCACTACAGCCTAGTGGTATTTAAAGACTTGTAGGAAGTGGGCCATATTATACAATTAAAAGACAGATATTTTAACAAGAGTAGATCTTGTGAAGTATCTTTAATAATCCAGAATTTTAGTGTCCTTAATGGCAACTCAGGATGCTAATCAACTTTGGGTAAGAAATCTAGGACATTAAAGAGAACAATGATGTGTCCTCCAAAAGACAGACATGTGAGTAGGGCAAGAAGAAACAGTATTTATGTGAAGGAGATCAATGAATGTTAGCAACAGCTCAAAAATTCACCCTAAATTCCACAAAGAACTACTTAAAACTGAGCAGAGTAAACAGCTAACTATTTTGGAAAACCATAAAAGACAAAAGGGAAGATAAAAAAAAACACACCCCTTCATAGCAGAAGAATATGGAAAAAACAGAGGAATTTGCAATCAGTCATCTTCGATTAAATAGTTAGAAAACTGCTGAAAGAAATTATTAAATAATCAGTTTGAAAATGCTGAGATAATGAAGTAACAAAATAAAACCATTGCTTACAATGAAGTTGTTGAGTCCAAATCGAGCCAAAGCAAATGAATTTTGTTTTCCACAGAATATATCATGAGAGAACAGTTGATCCACATGTAGTTTTCATAAACAGGCTAAGGAAATGTGATATGGATGAGACCAGTGTGATCTGCAACAAAAAGTAGTTAAAATGTCTATTTAGTGAACAGCTGTCAGTGACACACTCTCATGCTTGCAGGACCTTCAGGTGGGACACAAATTTGGTCTGCCCAGGCCCAGGCTCTCTTTAATATTTTCACTGAAAGCATGGGAGATGGTTAACAAGCATGCTTATCAAATTTGCAAATGATACGAGCCTGGGAAGGGTGGCAATCTAGAGGCAGGGACTGAACTTTTTTTTTATTGTTTTTAAGTTGAAAAATGGATCAAAATCAAGGGAATGAAATTCAGAAAAGGTGGATGTAAATCATTGCAGCCAGAAAGGAGAAATCTGATGTCTAAATGCAAAATTCAAAAACCTGACTAGGCAGCAGTTTAATAAGAAAAGTGTGGGAGTTATGTAGGACAACAGACCAGCAATGATCTACAATACGATACTATTTTAATTAAGGCAAATCTTGTGATATGATATACTAAAAAAAAAGTTTCCTACAAAATGCAGGTCAATGTTTTATCTCTTTACTAAGTTCTGGTTATGTCTAAAATGGCACTTTGTGCTGGGTCTCAGATAGATTTCTTTAGCCTAGTATTATGTCAAGAGGAAAGTAACAGAATACTGGAGTGTTTTAATTTAGCTTTATTTAATCTAAAGAAAGGAAGATTGATGACAATTTTTCAAAATGTACAAACCTGTTACAAGGAAGGCTACATTCTCCTTCTTTTCCCCAAAGACAGAATTGGAGGTCAGATACTCGGAAAATTTTCTAAAGGTATAAATTCCTGTTAGTATAGAAATCTGTCATCTAAATGGAGTGTACAATCCCCTTCAGTAAAGCTTTTAAAGACAGTATAGATTTTTTTTTTAAGAAACCTTAGATTTATTTATGTGTGCTGCCTCAGCACAGAGGACAGGGGGAATGACCCCTTTTGGCACTGTACATTTCTATCATCCTCTGACATAGCCTTAAATCCTTACCTCTCTCTTTTTGTACCTCTTTGCTGTATTGTAAGCTTCATGTATTAAGACATATTGGAAGAAAATGTTACCAATATGCAACAAAAAATTAAGAAGCTGCCAAATAATCTTTAAAGCATAAATTAAATATGTTTCACTTTATGTTGAGTGGTTCCTTTTTACTGCCGTTCATTTCCCTCAATGAGTTCACTGGCAATTGCTTAAGCAACCTACACAGTGCTGTAGCTCTGAACTAAATATGATTATTACCATGAAAGAGAATTTCCTCTACCTTATACTTTTTTTGAGAAACAAAGCCACCACAATGGTTAGCCAAAATCTCCACCCTGATGGATTTAACTGGCAAGATGGGTTAAAGTCACTCACAGCTAATCTACATGTGCTGAAGTGAATGTGAAACTGGTCAGAGTAAGTTGATCAAACACTATGCTCCTGATATAAAGTTACTGCTTAAGAACATATTTTCTTGTTTCTCACACAATATCGAATTTAAAGTGTGACTGGTATTAAGATATATTTACTGAAATATTTATTTCTCATTACCCCATCATCTATTCTCTGTTTGGATATTTTAGTCTTTCCTGAACTTGGAGCATTGTTCAGTAATCCTCATCTCTGAGTCATGTTCAAGGGTTGAAGGTAATCCTACTCTGCTCCTGGATCTAATTAATGGGTAGGTGAAGGACTGATATAGTTTTATGGAGAGAGGAAAGCAACTACACAGGGTAAAACTCTGATCTAACTGTAAACTATTTGCTCCATAGTTCTTCCAAATATTTACAAGTACTTTTTCAAACCAGGAGAAAAATATGGGTAAAAAAAACCTGAAGATAAGAACACATACATAGATACTACAGGGATGAAGAACAAAGAGGTAAAAACTGTTGTCTCTGATATTGCTTCACCCTCCAAGAAGTTAAGGAAAAGTGTATGATCAGATAATATCATAATTTAGAATCATCTCATTCACTGGCCTTGTGCTGTAGGATGCTGGTAGTGATTTGACACTGGCACATGGGGTACTAGGAGAAGGTAAGACAGAATTTGCCTTGCAGGAAGGGTTTGGTTTAGATATTTCTTAAAAGCACTACTTCTATGACTAGTGGAGAAGTCTAAAACAAAATCTCACTAGGAGAAACTGGGAGAGTGAACTACCCAGTTACTACTGATCTGGGAAGTAACTCTGCTCCTATTTGGGTGGTCAAGATCTGCTGATGTGATTGAAGAATTTGCCTAAAGAAGTTAATGTATCTGTGAGCAAAGGAAAATCATGCCCAAGTTAAAATAGGTATTTTTCAAAGCAGATGGATGCTCACAACAAAGGAGAGCAGATTTTCTTTGACTTAGGACAGAGGTTGAAAACTTTAGTTTTCTTGGGTTTGTTGTAGAAGATGGGAGTATGGGTGAGTGTACTATGGTATGAATTTGCAAGAGTCCAGAAAAAAAAATGTGAACCATATTTACTGAAACTAATAACTTTGGGACACCTTTGAGCAACATCTCTATCTAATTATCATAAAGCATAATAAGCATGATAATCAAAAGAGTTTGGTTTCAAAGACAAGAGCATATCTGAAGCCAGGCTGCTGGTTTTTATCAGGACTCAGTACTCCATCCCAATCAGTTAGACAAATAAGGCGAGATAGATGTTAATTTTATGATGTTTGAGATTTAACAGCAGTTCTATTTCCAAATTTGTGCCAAGGATCAATAAGGGAGAGACCTTGCTTTATTGGACTTTGATTTTGGGAGTTGTCATCAAGAGCTCTCATGGAACCAGGGGAACAGCTAATTTGTGGATCTAAGTGAATAAGGTGAAAAGGTCTGTAATGCCAAAAGCACAGCCAATGATAGGTCATGCATTCTGAAAAAAAGAAGGGGGTGGTTCTTTTTCTTTTCCTTTTCTTTTTTGTGACCTATTTTTGATGGCAAGATATTTCAGTATGAAATGTATTCAACCTCTTCAGTCTCTTAATACTCTTTTACGAGGAAATGTTGACCCTAATAAGGAAGGGGAATGGAGAATAAGACCTCAAAGTTCACTGCCTTCTGGTATTTCTATAATATTGAAGTCCAATTATCTCATATTCCATCCATCTTTTCTTTCTCCTAAGAAACTCTGCAATTTTTCTTTTTTTTTTTTCTCCTAGAGCATTTCTTCTGATGGTTTGTTTTTAGCAGTCCTATCTGTTGACAGGTAACTAACAGAATGTGGGCAAAACTAAATTATCTTCATCTTCTACTTCTGTTTTCATGGGGGATGACAATTAACTTTGCTCTGTGCTTCTCTTTATTGTGAAAGAAGGGAAATAATGAGAGCAAGGCAGACACTCAAACATGTTTTTTCAGAGGGAATCATCTACTTTATCACTTATTGCTGCTGTGAGGTATGGTGCAGTTGCTTTATCTCTGTGGCTTCTATACAGCATTCTATTGTTTTGCAGACGTTCCTACTTGCTTTTTTGAAAGGTAAGTTCTAATTTGTTTTCTGAGCTAAATCAAACTTAAGCTTTTCCTGAATAAAGAACTGCAGATGTTACAGAAAATAACTTTCATATACATTTGTGGGCTATTATCTTTTAGCAAAGCTCTTCTTGTTTCATTTTGGAGTCATAGGGGGCTGATATCTTCAGCCCCCTCAAGAAAAATACATAATGCCATGTAAGTCTAGGGTAGATCTTGGTCTCATCTGGCAGCTGCACTGAGTAAGGCTTGAAACGCAAGTTTCCAGGCATGTATACAGGGAGACAGTGAATGAAAAAGACTAGAGGCAATAAAGTTAAGAACACCTACAGTATTAGCTACAAACTTACCACTAACAGGGTTTCATGCAATACCTGGATCATCCTCACCTTATTGTATTTTCCTGCCATTTGATAAATTTCTGGTTGAATACTACAAATAAGCAGGAAAAAGGAGAGCTTTTCATCTTTCTTGTTGACTTAATCTTTAGGGAGATTTCTGCCTTTTGTTAATTAGTCTCACAGGATGCTGTGGTTTATGAAAAAAATCGTAGCAGCATTTCTAATTGCACAAATTTTTTCCTGATATGTCAAGAAGGAAAAATACCAGAATCCACCTCCTGGATTTTCATTCCTTGAAACTGTTTTGTGTTTGCAGGCTAGATGGACCCAAATCCAAGCCAGGGCTCTAAGCCTAAACTCCTGCCTAAGGCTTCATGCCCAAGGGCAGACACACCAGTTGTAAAGACCCAGATGCTGAGCTCTTCTGTGTGTGCATGGCCCTCTCAAAGGCCTGACAAAACTCACCTTGGCCAGACAGTGCCAAAACAGGACCTTGCTGGGCAGGGACTGTCGTGCTGTCTTCAGAGACCCTTTGTTTTTAGGATCTTCTACATGGTGCTGCTTTTGGGGGTGGAAAGGAGTGACTAGGACTGGTTCTGTGTTTGCTTCAAAGCTGCTACTGTTCTAGCCTCAAAAATACAAATGCTGTTGTGCCCATATTGCTGATGTGAGCTGCTGGAGGCAGGTCTTCTGTCAGGAGTACTTAACTCTGAGACAATCTCAAAGCAAGGTGCTGCCAGGACTCTGAGGGCATTTGCAGGTGTTCCTGTCCCTACACGGCCTCTCAGGGCTTCCCCCAACTGCCCACAGCCCAGCACCCCATGTTAGCCCCCTGGAACCATCAGCACCTGCCCCAAAAACAGCACAGCAGGGTTGAACTCCAGCTCCCCACAGCCCTGTCCTGCCTGGCTATGGGCCCCACATGTGGGCCCACATCCTTGTCCCTAGGGAGGTGCCTGATGCGTGGGACTGGGGCTACCCTTGCAAAACAATGGATGCTGAGAGCTGAAGCTGTGGGGCAAAGATGCTAGTGGTCTTCATGGAAAGACATGACTCTCATGAGTGACAACTGTCCAAGCAAATCCTCCAAGCTATCAGGATAAGCCTGAGTACACTGGCATAACCAAACCACCCAGTGGTTTTGTATCTAGTGAGTTTAGTTTGTACTGGGAGAAATGCTGGGCTGGTAAGAAAAAGACTTTTCTAAATAACCTGTGCCCTGGAGAGTATCCTGAAAATGAGTGACAGAGCAAGTTGGCTGTGCAGGCACCGAGACATTCTTAGTGCTCTTCTGAGCACTAGAACTGTGCAGTGATAGTGTATAAAGCACCGAAATAGCAGAACAGAGAATGGTGCCTAGGCAGGGAGGGAGGGACATGGAAGAGGAGGAGACTCAGGTGGTGTTTAGGTAGAGAGGGGATCTATGTGTGCATGTGGGAGGGGGATTTCTGCATGTCAAAGCCATTCACCTAACCAACCAGGAGATTTGAAAAGCTTCAGACTCCGAAGCATTTGAATTACTCCTTTTCAGACTCTTTGAGACTGATTTCTAAGATTATATATTCACAATCACTTATTTTAGCAAAATGTACCACACCAGTAGAATTGTTTCAGCTGTGAAACTACTGCTATGAGTCAAATAACCGGAACATGTGGAATGAAGCCCTTCCCGAATTAAATAAACAACACTCATGGTAAATCATGAGAGGAATAAACATTCTCTCTCTTTATTGCCTTGAAGCACAAGACCAGAAGCAAGCTTTACAAATATTTAATAGAGCTTATAAATAAATTGCACCAGCAAAAACTAAACACCAGACCTAGGCAGGGGTGATTTCACTGTGCAAAAACCCACTGAATTTTGCCATATTCACACCTTTTACTACACAAATAAAGGTCTGTTTTTCATATCTTGTTTTCTTTCAACTTTGGACAGTTATCAAGGCTTCAGAGGAAAGATGAAATTGACAGAAATGTTTCCGTCTGCCATCCTAGCCTCCCTAATTCCCTAAGGAAAAGATAATTAAGAATCTGGCAGAAGAACCAATTGATCTTCAACAATAGCATTATTATCCAGGAAAATCCCTTGCCCTTGAGACATAGGGCAAGTACATGAAATGAAATGCTATTACTTAGTGTATCATACTAGACTAGCAAGACCCTTGATAAATACAGGTAGCACCATAAATCTCAAATAAAGTTGCAGCTTCTTTTTCATTTTCTTATTTCCCCTTTTTACTTGAGAATCAAGGGTTTTCCCCCTAATCACTGTTCCCCATATGATTCAAGCTCATGTTGCCTTTTACAAGTCTTACAAGTGTGCCTTTCTTCTTCTCAGAGGCAGGGCAACAGTGCCATCACGACCACAGAGTTCATAATCAGATGACATGCACCACAAAAGCACATTTGCAGATCATTTTACCAAATACACATTTGCAGGACACCCATGGGACTGTGATGCCTACAACAGCCAGAAAGAGACGTTAATATTTGCACAAGCAAGTTTAAAACTGTATGCTCAGTGGAGACTGATGTTCTCAAAATATTAACAGCAATGTTCAGAATTCAAACAGGTATTACACCATGGTTATATGTTCACTAGTTTGAACCAGTTTCACATTGACTTTTTGTCTTCCCTTAGGTCACCAAATCTGTGTGACCTGTTAAACTGCTGAAACTCATCACCTTTATTGTAGTGGATGCTTATTTTCATGGTTTTTTACAACAACTTTCTATAAATAACTATGTCTCCATGGAATCAAATCTGAGTACTGATCTAGGTCTGGGTGGGAATTCACACACTGCAGTTGGCCTGGCAAGGAAAAACAGCAACTCCAGTTGATATGGCCCCTGTGCTTCGGAAGTCCCCTGTTTCCAGGCACTTGCTGTGTTCAAAGTTCCCAACTTTATTCTGAAATAACATCTGACTCATGAATGTCCTTTGGACAAGCAATAATGGAAAAAAACCTCTGAAAACTTAAAGAGTCCAAGTGCAGGAAGTCCTTTAAGTCATCAACATACATAAGAATAGGATGTCTGCAGTTTACAGAACATTTTCTTTTACTTTTTTATAGCCAGGTATTCAACCTTTATAGCCAAGCATTCTGAAGGAAGATGTGGAAACTCAGTAGGTATTTTTCTGTGCTTCAGTGTTTTGCCTAACTTTGTTCTGATGGCAGTCCACAGTATTACCTCCCCATCCCTGACCATTCAAGGTCAGACTGGACAGGGCTTTGACCAACCTGTCTGGTTGAGGACGTGCTGGAGCAAGTCCAGAGGAGGCCTAGAAGATGATCATAGGGCTGGAGCAGGTTTCCTCTGAAGGCAGGCTGAGGGAGTTGGGGTTGTTCAGCCTGGAGAAGTGAAGGCTCCAGGGATACCTTAGAGCAACCTCCCAGTACCTAGAAGGGAGCCTGCAAGAGACCCTGGAGAGGGACTTTTTACAGGGGAATGTAATGATAGGACAAGGGGTAATGAACAAGAGTTCTTTAAACTGAAAGAGGGCAGATTTAGATTAGATATTAGAAAGAAATTCTTTACTGTGCGGGTGATGAGGAACTGGAACAGGTTGCCCTGAGAAGCTGTGGATGCCCAGTCCCTACAAGTGTTCAAGGTGGATGGGGCTTTGAGCAAACTGATCTATTGAAAAATGTCCCTGTCCATGACAGGGATGTAGAACTCAAAGATATTTAAGGTCCTTTCCAAATCAAACTGTTCTATGATTCTGTGCTTCTCTAGTAGGATTAAATATTATGCTTCTGAAAAATCCCATATGATGAATTAACTGTTATTTGGCAAAACTATAAACAGAGCTGATGGCAGTGCCATTACTGCTAGTGCTTTTCTCTTGGATTTCAAAATGTTTCACTGGGGAAGACAGTGCTCTTTTTCAGATGGGGAAAATAATGTACAGAGAAGGAAGTGACTTGGCTAATTTTGGAACTTACATTTTAACTAATCTATATTTAAAAGACCATAATGTTTTAAAAATTTTCCTCACTCAGAAATATTTTTTTCTCACATTTAAAGGGAGAAAAGTATTAGAAAAAAAAATCCCATCACAAGACAAATTGCTGTGGCCTGAGTTTACTTTGATTAAATTATTTCAAAAACATAAAAATGCATCTAAATGGGTGTTAAATTTAAGTCAACTGAACAAAAACAGCTTATAGACACATAATCTTGTATTTTGTTCTACAAGACTAGATTTAGCTTTCATGTAGTCTCAAGTTTCATTGCTGGTGAGTTAGATTATCTAAATTGATTTTAGCCTGCAGCACTGATGGCTGCAAATCAGCTCTGACCAGACCTGACCAAAATATTATTCTTATCAAATTTCTCTAAGTGAAGAATTATAACTTTGATAGCCTCAGCCCTAATTCCTAGAAAAGGCTGTTACTATCAGGAAACCTGCACTCATTTAGTGTACATTACAGAATAGGACTTGTCAAGAGGCCAAAAGCTTGGGAAGCAGCTCCTGTGATACAGAGGCTGTGATCTGAGATAAAGTGCCAGAGCTCAGCAGAGCAGACTCCTACATGCAGCTTTCCCCTTTCTTCCAGTGCCTTCTGCAAAGGACACTTCAAGAGGGCAGAAACTGTTGGGGGACAGACCTTGTGTCACATTCCGTGTTACTCACAAGCAGGTTTTGAAGGCTTGATACTTTCTGTGCTCAAGCAGGAATGGGTGAGAAGTCCCTTTTGCCTGGCTGAGGGAAAGAAAAGGAAGATAAGATACATCAGCTGTAGGATCAGAAAGCAGCTTGTGCTCTTTTAGAAGGCTTAATATTTTTCAGATATGTTGAATGCTCATAGTTCCCACTGAAATCACAGGACTTGCATCCCCAAGAAATCAGCCCTTCCTCTGCCCTTGCAGTTGCATGCACTGCATATTTGACCTCTCCAACTGACAAAAACTTGACACTTTTATTTGAAATAAGTTTCAGTCCTGCCATCCTCCATACTGAGGAACATCTTAGTAACATATTACAAAAAACCCACCTTTTCAATTAAATTTTAAGGTTGCCTTGTGCTTTTCCAAGAGATTGAAGCTGACAATAGAAACTCAGGAAATTAATGAAAGTACAGACCGTGCTTCTCTAGAGCTGGCACTAGGCACAGAGAGCTTCCTGGATACAGGAGTGCAGTCAGTGCCTTAGCTGTTGCTGTGCTGGAAATTGATTAGCTGATTCAGCTGGGCAGGGATATGATTGTAATCTGAATAGACCTGGGAATTGTTTCAGAGAATGAGGCAGAGCTGCAATTACGCTGCAGTTGTGATGGAGAGTCCCTGTTCTTGGAATTTAGTGTATGACAGTGGTGATATGGGTGAGATAAAGTCCGTGCAGTGCAGAGATATACAAAATGTGTGAGTACCCACAGAGCAGGGCTCTCTCCTCTGTGAGGGAGGACAAGACAACATGCTCTGGGGATAACAGTGCCTGGTCAGAAGCATGGCAATACATAGAAATCTGTGAATTGAGAGGACAGTATTCAAAAATGACCACTGTGCTTGAAAACAAATTGATCATTTATTTACAGCAGGAAGTCCAGTGTTCACTGTCGAACAAATGTAAGTTGATGACCATCCAGAACACTTTTCGTTTAGCAAAGTATGTATGGTTTGATTTGAGCTGTGCTGTGTGCTGTTCAGAAAGGAGCTACATGGATTTGTGTTGGGACATGCCGAGTAGTGACTCAGATCCAGCAAGGGAAGGGTTTCCCCAGCAGCTACCTTCCCTGTGCTGCACAGCTTTCAGATCCAAGTCACTGGAGACATGTTTCTGCCAGGTCCTGCCTGACTAACCTGATCTCCATTTATGACCAGGTGACCTACCTGGTGGGTGAGGGGAAGCCTGTGGATGTTATTCATCTAGTCTTCAGCAAAGCCTTTGACACCATCCCCCATACACACACCTGGATAAGCTGTCAGCCCACAGCTTGCACAGAGGCACCTTCTCTGGGCTAAAAACTGGCTGGGCAGTCGGACCCAGAGAGTGGTGGTGAATGGTGCCACATCCAGTTCCCCAGGGATCAGTGCTGGGGTCAGTCCTCTTTAATACCTTTACTGAAGATCTGGATGAGGGGATTGAGTACACCATTGGCAGATTTGCAGATGACACCAAGCTGGGGGGGAGTGTTGATCTGCTGGAGGGTGGGAGGGCTCTGCAGATGGACCTGAACAGGCAGGATAGATGGGCTGAATCCAACAATACGAGGTTTAACAAAACTAAGTGCCAAGTCCTGGACTTTAGCCACAACAATCCCCTGCAGCACTGCAGGCTGGGGACAGAGTGGCTGGACAGCAATGGGCAGAAAGGAACCTGGGGGTACTGGTCAACAGCTGACTGAACATGAGCCAGCAGTGTGCCCACATGGCCAAGAAGGCCAATGGCATCCTGGCCTGTATCAGCAATAGTGTGGCCAGCAGGACCAGGGACATGATTCTTCTTCTGTACTTGGTACTGGTGAGGCTGCACCTTGAGTGCTGTGTCCAGTGCTGGGCCCCCCAATTTAGGAAGGACATTGAGACACAGGAGATTGTCCAAAGAAGGGCTACAAGGCTGATGAAAGGTCTAGAACACAAGCCCTGTGAAGAGCAGCTGAGGGAGCTGGAGTTATTTAGCCTGGAGAAAAGGAGGCTCAGGGAAGACCTTTTTACTCTCTACAACTGCCTGAAAGGATACAGTAGCCAGGTGGGGGTTGGCCTCTTCTCCCAGGAAACCAGCAACAGGACAAGAGAACACAGTCTTAAGCTGTGCCAGGGAAGTTTTAGGTTGGACATTAGGAAGAAGGTCTTCACAGAAAGGGTGATTAGACATTAGAATGGGCTGCCCAGGGAGGTGATATAGGAAACCGTCCCTGGAGGCGTTTAAGACTGTGGTGCCTTGTTCGGGCTACCTAAAAACAGAGGCCAGACAAAATTAAGAGAATAAAAAACTGTTATATTTATTGAAGGGCATTCAGGTATATTTAGGGCAGNTGAAGGGCATTCAGGTATATTTAGGGCAGTCAGAGCCCACTCGGGGGCTACACTCTTAAAATGGATGACAGATCACAGGTTTTTATACTTTTATAAGTTTGGTCCATTTGCATATCGGGGGTTAATCCGCTAATTACAGCTTCAGGTAATGAAGTAATTTACCCCAAGTTTGCTCCACCCCCACCCCCTGTTGTTTACATCTCTCGGGGCCTGAAACAGTGAGGTGTCCTTGAGTCCAGGCCTAGAGAGGATTTGTTTTGTCTGACCAGGATGGGAGAACAGTAGTTAAGAGGCTATATGGAGTTTTGGAGTTACACACAAAAACAGTAAGGATCTGAAAAATATAAAAGCTAGAATCCTAAGGCATCAACTGGATGTGGTATTCAGTGCCATGGTCTAGTTGACATGGGGTTGTTAGGTTGGACTTGATGATCTCAAAGGTCTTTTCCAACCTAATTGATCCTGTGATTCTGTCAGGAGCCTGGTGCTACAGGGCAAATGCAGTTCTGCCTCAGTGGAGTAATTTGCAAAGAAGGTTTCAATTGCTGGGAGCACTGAAGACTTGTTAAATGGTCTGCTGAGTCCTTGGCTATTAAACTAATATTAAAGAGAAACAGATACTGACAAACATTTGGATTTGAAGGTTTATTTCACTTTTCAGAGGAAAGGTGTTCTATGTTTAACAATTGTTAAACAAACAAACACATGGACTTAAGGTTTTTCTTCCAAGCTTAGGAAGCAACGGCTTTCTCCTGATATTTTATTCTACCTATTCCAGGAAATGTCAGCACAAGTCTGAGACGAAAATAAGTGAGTAAAATTTAAAAGTAAAATATTTTAATATTTTAAATATATAAATATTTTAAAAGTAAAATAATTTAAAAGTAAAATAGTAGAGCAAGATGAAAAATGTTGTCCAAACACTTTAGAATCTAGTAGTAATTCAGAATCTAATAATAATGGTTGCGATAGCAAGCAATAGGCATAGCATGGTCTCTTTTCCCTATTTGTGATGGCAACAGGTATGAGTGACAGTAAGTTTGATTTCTTAGTTATTTCTGAATTTTTCCAATGTTTATAAGTCAATATTTAGCCTTTTCTTGTCAGTGGTGTTTAGAAAATCGCACCAGTTTCAATCTCAGGCTTTGAGGCACAGGATCCTGCTAGCTCCCTTTGGCTGCTGCAGAATTTGAAAGGGCCACCAGGGAGGAATTCATCTGTCTGACATTACTGCAACATGGTTTTCCTGTGACTGTGTAAAAGTAGCGTTTCTGGAACAACCTAAAGGTATTTTGGAAACATTACAACTTCTGACTATGAAGCCATAGACTTCCTCGGTGTTAGAACATGAGGCAGTTACACCTGGAAATGTTTGAAACCCTAAGCTCACTACTACAAATACTCATGAAAATGAAAGTTAATTTTACCTGCCCCCTTGGAATTCAGTATTGGTTATTTACATAAGTTGTCCAAGAAAAGAAAAAAAAAGGGGAAAAAAAAATCCATGATGTTAATTTAGGCCCTGATTCAGACCCTCTGACATCCATAAGAAACTCTAGTGTTTGGAAATAAAAAGTAGGTTCTCTATTTTCTTGCAAAAAATGTATGTGCTTTCAACACCATTCTAGTGAATAGCAAAGGACCTAAGATGGACAACCTGTGCTAAGTGTCCCACTTTTCAAACCTGAAGTCAAAGATGAAGGTCTGAAATATTTCATCTGTGACAAATTAAATCTGAGTTACACACCAGTAATTTAATGAATTGTCATGTTCAGCTTTATGGATCAAGACTGAATGCTAGCTTAACGTTTCTGTTTTAATCTTGGTGGGATGCTAGTATTATAAATTAATTGTTTTAAAGAAAATATGTCTTTTTCATGTTGGAATAGAAATTTTTCTTGGAAAATTCTCCCCAGTTAAATTTTGGATTTACATTTGAAGCTTCCTATTTTCATTTTTAAGAATGAAAACATTTTACATTTGAACATCTTTTAAAATATATTGAGTAACAATTTTTGGTCAATATCAGTAAAACAGATGTCTCTCAAATTCACCTCTATCCTTTTTTTCAGCCAAATTTCTTTTTTCACTAGATATGCAAGGGAGGTAATTTGTACCTTCAAACCAACCAACAGCAGAAACAAAGTGTGAAGGTTTGTTTCCTGTAGCTTGAAGGCAATACCATTCAAAATCAGAATTAGAAGAGCAGAAATAATGACCTTGTTTTCTAGTCATGGTTGACTAGGTTTTTGAGAGGCATTAATCTCAGGAAACTAAAGTTTGGTTCCTGTTACAAGCAATAGCACTAAGAATTTATTTCATTTTAAAACCCTGAAGATAGACCTTTTTGTATTTTATTTAGCGTATGCTGAGGAAGAACAGCATAGGACTACATCAAATAGTCACATAAAATGCACTCAAAGCTATCTTGCCCATTGAGATACCTCTCTTACGATTTGAATTTTAGGTAGGCATTCTGTTCTTTCTATAATAGCTGGGAATCTGGTCGAATAGAGGGAAAAAAAAAGCATTTGGACTCAAACTGTTGACTGCATTAGGAAACAATTCATTTAATAATTTGTTTATCTAGATTCCCTGGTTTTCTGTCTGATCCAGAGAATCTCCACATGACTGAAATGACTGAAAACGACAAGGAATCTAGAGACCATTGAGCTTAAAGGCCTGGGGTCAGGGCCTGGCTTAACTCCCTGCAGGAGGCTGTGAGCTGCAGTGCTGGCTCTGACCCCTGGGCCAGGGCTGTTGTTCCTGCTTGTGTAGAACCTAATTGGAAACAGATACACAGATGACAAAACCGTGCCCGCAAGGCTCCTCACAAAAACAGAAGAAGGTTGTACCAAATGTGCACCTTGTGTTTTTAGTTCGCATGGAGAGCACCTGCTCAAAGGTGACGCTCTCAGTCTGCCTTTGTGCAATGAGGCGTTTCTGCCGGGTTTGTCAGACAAGATGACAAAGGGAGAGGTTTGAGTCACAACCTTGCTAAAGACTTTGGCTGTCATTTTCAGTTCAGCCTCTTCCCATCCAGGGCTGTTATGGCCTCTTCAACCGCTCCGTCCTTTCCCAGAAGGGAGGACTGGAATCATAGGATGTGCGGAGTTGGGAGGGACCCAAAAGGACCCTGAAAGTCCAGCTCCTGGCTCTGCACAGGACACCCGAGGCACCACGCCGTGTATCTGAGAGCTTTATCCAAACACTGCTTGAACTCTGATAGTGTTGGTGCTTCCCCACTTCCCTGGGGAGCCTGTTCAGTGCCTCAGCCTTTTCCTGATGTTTTCTTTCCTACCAGACAAGAACCTAAAAGGCAAAGAAAACAAAGGCACAGTTTGCAATGTCAGTAATGTTTGTTCATACCACTTTGCAGCACATAGGAAGGGTAAACTGGATGTAATCACACTTGAGTGAAAATAGAAGTTACACTGATCCCAGCTATTTTCTCTATTAATTTCTGATTTTATGATAAGCAGGTATCAGAACCTAAATAAAACTGTAATGTCAGTTGTGATGTCCAGACTGTGCTATAAGATTTTACATATATTTAGTCAGTGATGTTGGAAACTTGTAGGTAGCAATGTATTTTCCATAATGTATTGGTTTTTAAATGGGGGAAATAATTATAACATTTATATATTTTTCTTGGCAATGTATTAATATAAAGAATGGAAAGGAAACATATGGAAGCTGTTAGATAGCATTTCTGAATTTTTTCTCTTCTATGATAAAAATTTCTTTTAGGGTGTATATAATTGATTTTAGTGTGAATATGTTTTTTGAAATGAGAACTGTAATTCTTTAAAATTTCCCATTTCACAATCCTGGCGTTTAATCTTCTTTTCTCCTGATTAAAATCAGTAGCTTTCATGTTATCACATGAAATCTAGTAAAGGTTGAAAAAGATGAAGGAAGAAAGAAGAATGAAGAATTGATAAACATTTCTCTGAAACTGACATTTATACTCTCCTGGAACCAAGGCCCGTTATACTCCAGAGAAGCCATCCTGGCATAAATCAAGCTTATTTTGGAGATAAATGTATTATGAAGTACAGATTTACACACAACAGTTATTGATAAAACAAAAATCTTTGCATAAATGAACAGATTCCAAAGGCTTGGTGTCCTAAGCTGTATCCATATGACTAAGAGATTGGTGACAGAAGGAAACCTTGTTGAATGATACAGAACAATTATGAATTTTTAAGTAATGCTACCCAAAATGAAACTTTTTTTTTTTTTTAAACATAGTATTTCCAGCTTTTGTTCATTTAACAAAGCAGAAAGGAAAGGCATGCTTCTTTTGAGAGGAAAAATGAGGTATAGTTTTCAACTGTCATTCAAAGTCATTGTTGCATCATAATGCAGAAAAATTAGTGAGGAAAAGATGTCAAATATTTCCCAACACTCATTGTGCTTCTTCTGGAGAGAGAAGGGGAAAATGAGTTTACAAATCACTAGGCATTCCTTGTGGGTAGTCTAGAAAATTGTATGTGTATGGAGTGTGTGGATACTACCTAAGACATTCTGCTCTCACTCAAGTTACCAAAAGTTTTCGTAATGATTAGCTATTCATTAATTTTAAAAGGTGAACAATATTTTCTTATTATCTGAATTAAGAATTTGCAGAGGAGGGTGAGGATGCCATACAGTGAGACAGTAGCATCTTGAAAACTGAAGAGAAGCAGGATTAAATTAAAGAATATGAAGTCAGGGGTGCAAAAGAAATTTTGGAAGGAGCACTAGCTTATGGGAATGAGACACAGTAATCAAATACATGTTTCGTCACAATGAATCATTTATACTGGAGCTAACTAAAAGTAAGAAAAGCCATGAATACACTTGGTATAGCCAATGCCTACCCTGGGTCTGAGGGCATGCACTGAAATAACAATCCTGTGGACAAATTTGTTTAAACTCAAGTTTCACCCATGCTGAGATTTCAGTGTCACAGTGTCCTCACAACTCTGCTGTAGCTTGTTTAGACGTGTCCATGGCAGAAAATTCAAAGTCCTGGACCTTGTGCTAAATCCTGAAAGAGATATAGTTATATTAAATGTTGTTGTGTATAGCCTAAGCTCCCGTTAGCCAGCAGAGAATATTTTTCAAGGAAGGTGCTTGTAGTTGAGATGTGCTGAGCTAAATGATTCCTTCTCTTGAAACAGTGATAACGCTTCTGACCGCAGGCCTGCCCGGGAGTCTGCGGGGCAATTGTCCAGCGCTCGGTCAGACAGACGGCTGCAGAAGAGCAGTTTCCTCTGTCTATCTATTTACCGAGTTATCAACTCCGCAGTATTGGAGCAGAGCGGTCAATGGTAATTAAGCGAGGTGGGAACAAAGAAGAGAGAACGGACTTTCTAGCAGCAGCACCCAGATTTATTTTCGGGGGATGCAGTCTCCCAGAAAGACTCGGGGCGGGGGTGTGGTTACTTGGAGTTTTAAGGGGAAAGGAAAGGGGTGGTCACAGGGGAAGGGTCCAGGGTCTCTTCAAATCACAGAATGATGAGGGGTGACAGTTTTCCAATGAACTCTGGACAGAGGCGGAACGTATATGCATTATCCAATTAATGTAACAGAACAGCAGAACTTTCCAGTAATTGCTGAATAATAAAATAATCTGATGCATATTAAAATAACAGGGGTGGAACAGGGTCTTTGACTGACAGGGCTAAAATGTGGAAATTAGGGGATTTCCCCAGGCATGCTTTCTCCATCTCCTTCAGATTTGCTATCCTGGGAAGAAAAATCTGTCCAAGTTATTTCTTTAGTTTTCATAGAGACAGCTGGCTGGGTCACTGCTACACAGTGACACTGGGTGATGATTTGGGGGAATTTTGATTTTCTAGGTCATTCCTCCTTAAAAGATAGCATTGCTCAGAGACCCTGCACCAGGGAATGCCATGTTGCCTTCAACTGTATATAGTTTTTTTATATTTTTTTGATTCTATAGGGCTTTACATGATTTAAAGAAATTCCACCTTTAACTTTATGGAATGGCCTTACAACAGAAGACCAGGAGCCCTGTGCTCTAAGCAGTGCAATTCCTGGAAGCCTGATCTTCTGCTGCCAGTACTTTCTTGGAATACTACACATGCTCTGCTGACTCACATAACCTCTGATGAAAAAAAAAAACCAACCTGCTGGTAGTCTTGCTTTTGCCTTCAGGGCAGAAGTGTTTCTGTTCAACATGCTATCATAAAAGCCAAAGGGAACATTAAGGTCAGCCAGCTTGTCACATATTGTGACAAACAGGAGAGTTCATTCTGCATCACACATAAATTTCTAAAACTAGAGAACAGTTTTAGGGAAACTGTATTTAAAGATTCCATGTGAAAACAGAAGTGTCATACCTTCTAATAAAAGGGTGAAAAGAAATAAGGTTACTGCTTCCAATTAATTACTGAATCAGAACTGGTGGAGACAGACTTTCCACTGGGATCATGAGCTAGCCATTTCAACCACTTTTATAGTATATGGATTATGTGCATGAGGCACTAGTAGGTTCATGGAAAGAATATGCCATTCAAACATTGCCTTTTCCAATATTTTAAGGGATTTTTTTCTGCAGGAATCACCATCATTCTCCTGAGTGCTCCCACAGGAGAACCTAAGAGCTACAGCAAGCACCAGCTGGACAAGCCAACACCCAGGAGTTATGGTTATGGAGGAATCATAGCTGACTGACAAGAGCTTTTGCTATCAAGGTCCTGCCATTCCTCTCACACTCAGTTTATCTCATGTTTATATCTCCTGACAGCTGTGCACAGTGAGCAGTTACTACAGGCACTATAGCTACAGTTGCTTAGGCTGTGGTTAATAAGATCTTGGTCTGCAGTTGCACTTACTTTCATCTTCACAGACCATCCAGCAAACAGGGAGCTGTTTAATGTGCAGGATTACAGCAAGGTTTAAAATTTGCTGAATTCAATTATTCTTTCTGCTTCTCCTTTTTAATACCACATTGTCGTGTTTGTTTTTCTCTGTAAAATAAGCAGTCTTTTGAACCTTGTGAAAAAAAGAAAAAAATTTTAAATGCACTGCTGAAATGAAAAAAAAAAACATCCTCATGATTCTTTTACAATATGCTATGGCAAACATAACTCAGACACTCACTTTGACAAAAAAAATTATTTTAATGACTGAATTTATCTCAGTTCCAAAGATCCATGATAATAACAATAACAATAA
>VYZT01033252.1:1741-15122 GCA_013400735.1 Pomatostomus ruficeps | reverse complement strand
AAAACATACCTCAGGTATATTCCTGTGTGAGACACCCATGTTCCCAGCGCCACGCACAAGACATGACACTGGCTGAAGCACTATTATTAAAGGGAGATTAAAACAGCTGTACATTATGCTGAAGCACTCACTCTTCCCTTTACAAACAGACGGTCCTGGATTACAAGCAGCACTTGACCATTTAAATCACTACAACAACCAGATTTAACCAGCTGGGCCATATTCTCTTAGGCAATGCCTGTTGACCTCCTCAGTCACAGCTGCTCAGATGAAATTCTCATTAGACAACTTATTTTCAGGAGCCAAAGGACTCTGATTAAATATATCTATTTAGACACGATAAACTCTTCCAGTGTATATTTCTTTTCCAATATTATGAGGTACAACAGAGACCACAAGCAGTATAGACAAGCATTACAGACACCTAATATCTGAGTGTATAGCACAAAGTATTTAAGCATTTGACCCCAACAACCCGTATTTCTCAAATTCATATCCTATAGATGGACCAGAAATGTACTATGTAACAATATTAAAAGAGACTTTTCACTGTGCTGGCGTGGGGGTTGGATCCAATAACTGGAATTCTTGAGTTCTTTACTCCATTTTTAACTCTACAATTAGCTTGACATATGACTGTGTGTTAGCCCAAATCCCACAGCTACATCAGTGGTCATGGAGGTCATCCCTATAAAAGAGGCTAACATGAACTATTACATTCTGTTAAAGGAGACATGCAAGGCTTAAAGCCCCACATCATAATATACAGTAGAAACACATGTTTTTTCCCCACTTCATTCATTAAAACAATTATATTATTCTATTTCTTAAAAAATCAGCAGGCATTTTTTCAATTTCTATAAGCAATTTTGTGACAGGGTAGGACTTAGTACACAAAGAGCTCCTCAACTGCATTGTTGCACACCATTTTAAGAAAAGAACAGAACAGAAAGATATTTTAAAGGACGGGCGTTAAAGAGCATCATGTATCAGGCTATTAACAAGGTTGTTCAAAAGACACCGTAAGATGGCAAAACAATTTCGTAATCTCAGACCTCATTTAGCCGACTGACTCTACACAGGGTTAAAACAAAGTTCAGAGTCTTAAAATAGTAATTATTTTTAAAACATTTTATTTTATTCAAACAAGTATGAAGAGTTTACTTCTTTTTAATTCAGAGAAACCTCTCAATACTGAAGTAGGTATTCAAATCTCCTCTAAGAATTTTGATATTCCTAGTCTACACAGAAGTTTAGAAACACTGAACTTCCTAAGGGTAACATCCTGAAAAATTTCCAATCCTTTCTATTAATTGGTTTTTTATGTGTTAGTTTGTAAGGTACCTGTCAGATGTTCATTAATTATTTTCTGTTAGATGTAACTAACATTTTTTCCTACAGAAAATGCTGAATGAATTGAAAAGAACTTAATACAGAACCATAAAATCATCACAGAATGGTCTAGTTTGGAAGGGAACTTAAAGATCATCTAATTCCAACCCCACTGGTGTAGGCAGAGACACTTTTCCTCAGACAAGGTTGCTTGGAGCTCCATCCAATCTGACCTTAAACACTTTCAGGGAGGGGTGTCCACAACTTCTCTGAGTAACCTGTGCCAGTGCCTCACCACCCTCACAGCCAAGAATTGTCTTCTAATGTCTAATCTGAACCTGACCTAAAAGCAAAGATACTGTCAAATACCTTTGAACTCACAGGCAGACTTTAGAACAGCTTTCCAGTACAAGGTGGTCCATAAAAGGCAAGATTATTTTATAGATCAAAAATGACCTTTATTTCACATCTGATGAGAACACACAGTGTGGAAGGCTCTGACTCAGAGAGAGTGATCTCTCTGCTGTGCTCTCTTCAAACAACCAACATATACTAATACAGGGAAAGTGCAGAAAATTCTTGTGAATCCATAGAAAAATAAGCTATGAAATGCTTGAATCCCTACAGATAGATGCCATATTTAAACTTTTTGGTGCACATTTTTATTAACACACCATCCAGTGCACTGCTGGGAAAGCCTTAGCTGTGGTGCCAGTATAATCAACAGCAACTTGTGCACTCCCGCAGCAAAGTACAAGCCAAGACCTTTGATTAGCATGGGGTGTCGAACGACTGCTACTGACTGCAGAAAACAACTCAGCCAAAGTAATATTTAAAATAGTTTTCCTAGTCTAACCACCAAAGCTAAGAAAGCAATTTTTAAAAGAGTGATCTTTACAGCTGAAAACAGACAGATGGTAGTAAAGAATCTGGGACATTCTCTCTTTAGAGATGTTTCACCAGCTTCAGAAAGGACACCTATAGAACACACTGGCATTTAACAATTATGCCAAGAAATTTGGAAGCCTACTTCCATCACTACATGATTTTATCCCATATTTAAATGTAATATTGTATCTGCTTCAATTTTAATCAAAATCTATGTTGCTACGTGGAGCCAAAAGAACTTCAAGTACACAGTTTGAAGTGCATTGTGACCATACCATGAAGTTGAAGAATCAAAATAATTTTGAACTCATTCATATTTCAAAGAAAAAACAAATCACAAAGTTCTACAGTCTTGTGGCTCCGCTACATTATAAATATTCTTCCTGGGTTATTTTTAATGCCACAAAACAGAACTGGTAAAATATATAAGAGAATCCACACAGATGCCTCCACACCTGTTTTTCTATTTCAGAGCCTCCTGCTCTCACAACTTCCCTGATTCAAACTCATGCATGAGCTCACAGACTAGACGGTATTGTTGCAGAAACAAGCGAGACTTTATTCTACTTAACATAGTGAGAAATTTTCATGGTGGGCCCTGACTCTGTGCAATCATGCACTGATAAACTCACTCTCCAATTCTGTTTGTTTCCTACCATGGCCAAAATCTTAGCAAAATCAATGGAAGTGTCTGAATAAGGACTGACTACATAAACTGCCTCAGCACTCATAGATTTGTCCTCATTTTTATCTCTGTTTTAATACTTGTAACAATATCTGAGGAGACTGCTAAAAACAAAAAAAAAAGAGAGAATTCTTCCTCTGTAATTCTAGCTACATAGGTCAGAACTATGTACTTTTACACTTAAAACTGTTTCCCATTCTCCTAGTTACAGATGCTGGGTCATTAAAGTGATGAAAGATGAGAATTTCTAAGGCAAAACAAAGCAGCTCATGTTTTATTCATTCTTATTGTTAAAAATAAACATTTATCTTTTAAAAGAAAAAGAGCAAATACAACTGAATAATATCCTTCACAACTCTACAGCCAGCTAAGAATTCATCATAACCTTTCAAGTAAGAGTTGAATTTTCACCAAATCCAGCATTCTTGCTTTGACTCACAACCAAGACAATTTTAATAGTTTTAAAAAACTGGCATATTTGTCTAAAATCCCTAATGGATCTCAAACTACCATTGCCATGGAAACCTGTGAAAAACTTTATCCTAGTCTTTGCCAATTATGCAGTTTTATGGCTCTCGATACCCAACACATCCTTTATGCCATAAAAATTAGAGGATTGGGGGGTGGGGAAACTGTATCACTCTTATCCACTGTGTACCTTCTTGCTCAGTCCTGGTCATTTCTTCTAGTTTCTTCTGCTTCAGTGTGTCCACCACATCTGCCAGGCTTCCCTTGCGGCGCTCCGGCGTTCCAAAATTAACACTGGTCATTAGCTCGCTGCGGTCACGGCCTCCTTCGTCGGGCTTGTTTGGTGAGGTAGAGGTATTTCGGAAGGAATATAGGGAACATAACTTATTACTCTCTGACTCCTGCAAAGAAACAAAACAATGTCAAAACATGGGCTCTTCTCTCATGGCAGAAGTATCTCAGGCAGGTAAAAGTTGAAAGCATTATTTGCCAGTCTGTAATTCTACCAAGCCTACATGTATCCTTCAGTTTCTAAAGTGAGCATTGAGTTTCCTCATTTCAGTATTTTACATGGGCACTTTTGTCCCACATGTCCACAGTTCTCTGCATGTTTCTGACATTCATACTTCATGCCTGAGATAATCTTCATCAAGGATTTCCCTTGTCAGGAACAAGCCACTCCGACACTTTTTAACAATGAGTGTTAAGCTTCTACAGTTTTCTTTAGTTCCCTAAGTAAGGACAGCACATGTAGCACTAAGAAAGAAAGTCCGGGCAAGGACAAATTATTCCTGGATAAATCCTCAGCTAACGGAAAACAGCATAACTTTAAAACTAGAGAAAGTGTCAGGCCAACAATGACTGAGGAGCAAGGAATCTACTTCACAGTTAAATAAGGCTTGTGGTATTGTCTATCTGTGCGCATTCACTGCCCTTTAAATTAATTTTTCTTTTTCTTAAAGAATGAAGGTTACAATGCTTCTAATAAACAAAAGGAGACGTTATTTTCAGGCCAACACAGGCAAGAATGAGCAAGGAAATGAGGACATGGAAGAACAAGTCATGTACGCCAATACACAGGTACGAAGCCTACATGTATCAGAGGTGTTAGACGGTCAAGAAAATAAAAGTAAAAAGGGTTAATCTCCTTTTTCAATAGATAGTGCTTGTTTGAGCAAAGTTGTTTTTTTTTTAAAGGCATCAAAAAGCAATGAGTAATGACAATTCTCCTCAATTTTGTGATACCACCCAACAGTGAAGCCTCTCCTGAACTTCTTTGGCTCAGACTTGTCATTCTCCCAGTCACAGTTGCAACATTCACTGCCTCTCTTCTATCACTAAATTTCATCTAAAAAGAGAAGTTCTGGATTTGTCCTCAAAAACTCAACCACGAGAATTTCTCACACTCTTCCCTTTCCAAAATTACTCTTCTATTTTAATTCTTAATAATGCCAGGCTAGGAGTTTTAAACATTTGGGGTAAAAAACTATTGATTTGTTAATGCTTGTTTATGGTATGCCTAGAAATATCAGTGTGTATGTTGGATTCCGTGAAACATACTTGCTTTAAAATAAAAGAGCAACAATAGTGACAATACATTTAAATATTAAGAGATTAATTACTCTTGTCAAAAAACATTCTCCCAATGCACAGAGATCCCCAAAACAATAATATTCCTGCTATTTTATGAGCTGAAAATACCCATTTTCAGAACACTGAAGAAACTTGTGTTGGGAACTGCCCTAGGGGAAACAAGTTCTGAAGGAAGGCTAGAAAGCATTAACCATCAGCAACACCACAAGACACAAATCTTTGCTTCAGTCTGGGACAGATGAAGAAGTAGCTGTACAACGTAACAGGAGAAGCAACACCAACAATGAGCATGCTGGGTAACTCGGGGCTGGGGACTGCAGGAGGAGGTGGTGACACATCATCTCCAGGCACAGCAGCCTGTGATCAGCATGGCACTGTTACCATCGCTGGAGAAGGAGGCAGCATTTGCCAGGGATGTTGCAAATGTATTTATTCGCTCAGACAGGAAATTAGAAGACACTATCTCAACCCACTGGTAGGGGCATCCCATCAATACAGTAAGAGCGACAGAGGCTTTGTAAGCACAAACAGAAAGGGAGGTGATATGGAATAAAAATTTTGTTTTTTCAGCAAACAAATAGTAACGAATTTTTCATTCCATCCATTTGTATTCATTGAAGAATCAAACATCACAGAGAACAATATCTTAGACCAGGTATAGAGATGAACTTATTTAGCTGCCTTTAAAAAGGAAAGCTTTCGTGTATTTAATTGTTTCTGCAAACTACTTTGTATTGTTCTTAAAACTTGGTCTTACAATTGAGATGAAAAGAGCATCCCCTAATATTTTTCAGATGTAAAGCCTGAATTTCTAAAACCCCTTTCCTCAATGAAGAATTGATATTACATACTTCAGCACTTTCGTCTTTGAAGGCGACAGTATAAGAGCAACTTAGTGATTTTAAATGAGTTTTTTCTCAAGAGAGCAATGTCCTCTTACAGTACTTGAAGCACATCCATCAGGCTCAATGCAGGGGTTTTCATGCTCTCAGCAAGGAACACTAAATCTGTTGTTTGGGCCGGAAACAAGAAGATAAGGCAAATCTGTGGAGCAAGTAAGAATAATGGAACGTTCTTCCTCCTGATAACCTCTCCTGTCCCTCGTCTGGATGCATACATGGTCCAGCACAATGTTCCTTTGCTGTAGTGAAACTCTCCCCTAGTCCTGCCTCCATCAGGCAGCACACTGACCCGTCTTTTTCTTGCCCAAAAGACTGCAATATCCACAATAAAGATGAGACAAATTTAAACTCTACACGAATCACGTAGATTTATGGAATGGAGGCAGTATGGCTGCGTTTGCAAGTATGAAGGTTTGCTCAATTAATAAATTCTTTTATATTGCCAGTTTTGTGGATAATTAAAATGCAGAACAAAAATAAAACAAAAAATGCATTTGCAACATTTCTGGTTCTATTTAGGCCTACAGCAGGTAGAACAGGTTTAATTGACCTCACATTAATGGCTAACTAGACAGATCAAAACACAAGGGGACAAGAGGAGTATTCCTGTTCTTTTTTTCTCTAGAGAGTTGACTCAACTGCATTTGAAGGGAAGTTACTACTGCAGCATTCAGCTTGTTGAAAATAAAATAAATATTGCAGCATATTTATGAAGGATTTTCATTTTCATGATGAACCTTATAACCTTTTGCAGACCACTTGCCATGCTGTGTCGGGTTTATGTCCCAGCGCCTCACCCACTGCAAGACCAAAAGTGCAACTATCACATACATCAGATGCAGACTTGGCTATCAAAAATTATTTGCATTGACATTCACAAGTAGGACACAGAGACCCTCCTAATGCATCCCTGCGGCCCAGGTATGCTCTGAAAAGAGTCTAATGGATGGTGTGTGTTGTCTGAGACAAGAGAGGTATCACCTCTGCAAGTTGTTTGTTGGTCCTCTTGCTCTAATGCATAAAGAACTCTCCCTAGAAAGTCTGGAGTTCAGATGGAAAAGGACCATCATGCTTCCTATAATAAAACAAGCCCATGAATTCATGGTTAGGAAAGGAGAAGCTGGTCCTTTTGAATATGGAACAATTCAATAAAGACACATCTCTTATCCTTTATAAGATTTTGAAGCCACTTTTTACAGAATGAGTAATTCCCACTTTGATCTGAAGAGAGAAAAGAAAGGATGCTATTAAGGGTTTTTTATGTATTTTCCAAGACGATGGAAGAGGAAGGAAAGACAAGTGCCTAGCCAAGATAAACTCAAATGTTTTTGTTTTGTAAAAACCAAATGAGAAATCCATCAGCACTGATGAAAATTCTCCATGCAGGTCAACTTTTCCCAGCATCACTGATAAAAATAAGAAAATTAATAATAGAATATGACTGACATGAATATCCACTTAATGTATGTGGACACAATCTGGTGCCCAAATTCATCCAGTAGCTCCATAATATGCAAGAAAAGTGACACATCCCTGAATTCTCAGATTTAAAATTCATGTATTTCTGCAAAAATGGTACTTTAAGTCTAAACTTGAAATAATGTCTTCGACACATGACATTTCCCTTTGAAAGGTGCATTTTTCAAGGTGTGCTATTCTTACCAATTTTAGTGATTTCCATGTAAGGAGGGGGGAAAGATGGAAAATATAATCAGATAAACAGCAAAGATTTAGTCTATGGATAAAAGATTTAACACAGGTCATGTTTCTTCAGGATCCCACTCTATTTTTGCTGGATTTATAAAACTACCTTCCCACTTACACACTAATACTGGATAACCATAGAACTGCTTGTGCCTGTACCAGAATGCACAAGGGATTGCACTGGGATATTTGTCCACCACAACTGAGGCATTTCCAGACTGGCCTCTAACAGCTGGCAAACCATAAAATTTGAAGACAGCTTATTAAACAAAAAAAATAACAAATCTTAATGTTTAAACTATGTGTACAATGATTTTTTTATCTTAATCTTTCTTCTTTGCTTGTGTCAGATAAAAACGCTTGGAGTTGCAAAGGTATTTATTTGCAGAGATTACTAAACCAGAAAATCTTACTGCGCAACACCTGAAGAGAGAAACTCAGTCTTGAACCACCATTTCAGCTGCTTACTATTCAGCAGGGGGAAAACTGAGTCTATTTTTAAAATGTTGGGGTTTCATATCAAGGTAAATAAATGGCATTTTTCCTGTCTACATTTTCTTGTCAGCCCATTAGCACAGACCAAATTTTATTACTGATCATTGAACCCACTGTGTTTAGTGTTTTGACAAAATGCTATTATTATAACAGCTCAAATACCTATATATAGACACTAAAATTTAAGGATCAAGTTCCAAAGTGAACAAAACCGAGGAAAAGAAGTGCACAAAAGACAGTAAACCAGAAATTAGCGAGGCACGGACACTAAAATATTATGGATGGCTCATTCAGGGATAGATAGCCCATGCATGAAATCATGCTTTACTTTTACTAAAACCTCCACCTTACTCGTATGTCTGTTGGAAAACAACAATGAAGAGTTCCAGCACAATATGGGAAAAGCTTTCCTAGGTCTATCCTTGCATTTTTCATGTTAGAGGGCCAGTATCCTTTAACCAACCTCCAATTTTCTTGGAACATATGTGGTCCAACAACAGTTTCCTCAGTCTTATCAGCTTTCCAGGCTGCCTGGTGCAAACAAGTGACCTGTTGGCCATTTCTTTTAGAGTTGCTATGAATGGCTCAAGTACTGCTTGGTAATGGCAGGAACAATTCTGAATAATTACAAACAGCTTGGCAAAAATAAAGATAGGGACTCTGTCACTACACACATGGTATTTTCTTCACACACCACAATAATTCCTTTAAAACTGTTACACTAAGATAATATGTAAAGATAGTTCAGTAGGCCTCTTACTCTGAGAAAATTATTTTTTAGCAAGTACATTCACTAAATTTCACAAGTTACATGGGTTACATTCTTCAAAAAGATAGCTGATAGTTTCTATGCAAGGAAAGGAAAATCCTTAGAGTATCTTAGATGTTTCTGCTGAAAAGGGATTGAAAAAAGTAATAATTTTCTTGTTAGAGTAAAAAAATATTTTCTTCTGTATTTAGATTCTATCAGTTTAAGTAGTTCATTTCCCATTATTGCTCCCACTGGTTTTAACAGGATAAATGAGGGAGTACTGCTAGAATGATGATAATAAAGGTATTGATAGCTGACCTAGTATTTTTCTTATTGGGAAGCTAATATTTATAGCAATACCTGCAAGCTGAATCACGAGCCAACTTGGTCACCTCTTATGAAGTCCTTTCACTTCCAAAATAGGGCAAACAAGCAGAAAATTACAGTTCTGTTGGTGAAAAATTACAGGCTAAAAAGAAAATTCATATTCTTGATCCTTTCTCCAAATGGCCAAGGTACAAAATATGGGGGTTGAGATGCAACATCTTGGTTTGGGGACACCACAATGACAAGTGGAGATCTGGCTTGGGACAGATCCCTCTTTGGTGTCCTCCTAAGGGTTAAAGACAGACCAAGAGCCTGGTGAACTGGATTCCCTGCTCAGGAGTCTTAAATGGGGGGAAGTGCACAGGGCTGTGGATTTTAATGGCAGCATTGATGTTTCACGTAGGGAGGATGGATCCTCTGGAGCTCTCTGAAGGTGAGAAAAGAGGAAACCTTGGGAAACGAAACTGAGGGCTGTACGAAATCGGAGTTACAGGGTTAGTTAGCAATTTAATAACTATGATCAACTTTGATTGAAAGTTGACGACTGCAATCCCACTTAATAGCCAGAGAGAAAACTGTTTCTGTAAGAGTTCAACTGAAATCACAGGATGAATGGCCAAGAAGTAGAAAGCAAATATTACTAACATAAAATGTGTTAGCTGAATTGCTTATTTCCATGTGGATGAGGCTTTTCTGTTATAAAGGGATATTTATCTGTCTCTGCATTGAATGGGACACATGTAAACACCCCAGGAAAGTTGGATATCCAGAGTGGTTTTGATTCCAAGTACTAGAGGCATGCTGGCACTTGGAACTAGTCTGGAGTTAACATATAATGAAAGCAAATGTTTACAAAATCATTTCCAATCACTACATTAAATATGGTTTCCCATTTTGAGGAATTTAATTAAATAGAATTAAAATAAATTAAAAATCTAAGTGATCATTTCCAATTCTCATCTGATTAAGAAAAAAACACAAAAGTTTTATTAAGAAAGATTTATTTAAATCCAAGGCTTGAGAATGACTGCTATGAGCTATTGAGAGAACATCATTTGTTAAGTTTCAGCAAATTATGCTAGTGGGAGGGCAAATGGCAAGTAATGGAATAAAGCCTTGAGTCTTTAACTCAGCATTACTCCGATAAAACTTATACAGATTTCACTGCCAAAGTATAGGCTGAATGCAATAAGTAAAAGGCTTGTATTTCACCTTTTATACACATCTAAAAACCTCAAGAAACAACACAACAGTAAGATCTAAGCCAAGAAATAATATGCTAAATTGAGACTTGTAAAAAAAATTAAAAGAAAAGAACTTCAGTTTAGATCAAAGGTTTAAAAATGAAATATCACAATTATTGGACATATATAATCCACGTGAGGTCTTGTGAAGAGGTCACTGCAGAATCAGTTGTCTGTTTGGAATGAAGGGGCAGGGACTTTTTGTCTCATGTAAAATATGACCACTTAACTGCAGCAATCCCCTCCTACTCAGGTGTTGGAGCAAACCAGGTAAACAAGCTGTGGGTACAGAGATTTCAGAAGGTTACAATTTATCAGCTTTGTGATTTAAACCCCTCTCTTTACATATAAGCGATGATTTGAAACACGTTGACAGGCACTTTGCTCCATTCCACTATAGGAAATCACCTCAACATTTTTAAATACAATGACAAATCATTTCTATATGGCAATCAACTCACCCACAAACGATACGCATAAACTCGTGTGCGCTTTTGTAAGAGTTAGATGCTAAGGATTTCCTTAATTATCCAAATACCATATGTCCTAACTCCCAGTGTTTGGGTTTGACAATAAATCACAACAATATTAATACTTTATGCCCTGCACTTTGGTTAAATGCTCTTATTAAGGAAAAAGTAATGGAGTGCCCTTTACAAAATGAGTATTTAGATTTATATTTTCATCTAAACTGAAACTGAAGAAGCATTGTGATCAGTCCCAGCTGATCAGCACTGTTTACCTCTTGGGTAAATAAAGACACATATTTTGTGATGCATGCTTGTCAGAAGCTGCCAAATAAAACAAGGATTGTGTGGCTTAGATATTCCAGACCACTTTGTATATATCCAACTTCCCCCTATTAGGTCATCTTGATTGTCCAACTTATAAGTAGGTCTATTGTAAACATAAAAATAAAATTTGTCTCTATGTTTTTAGCAATATCAAAGGCACATGAAAATCCTCCTCTGTATATAGTTACATGACATGTATTACATGCTTTATGTTCCCCTTTTAGCATTTGCAGGGGTATGCATGCAGGAAACCAGCCTGCTGCATAGAGCACTTGTACTTATTTAAGGTAAACACTGATGAAACATTTGGAAGATTGAAATAAAAACAAGACATTTATGAGACATAAAGGTATCACATAAAATTGCTGTGAATTACAATAACATTGGCTGAATCCCAGAACAGATAATCCTTATAAACATGCAGGAATGTTGTAAACTGTATATGAATGTCAGTGATACAGTACATTAGGAGATTCATATTACACTTGGTGCTGTGTAAGTCTCGGTCCCTGAGTTTTTCATGGCCTCAAAGATTAAAATAAATATATGTAGTATCTTTCCTTCTTCCATGAAGATATTTTATGTACACAGTTTTATTATGCTGAACAAAGATACCAAAGTCTGTTTTTTCTTGAGCTGTCAAAGTACAAAAGAAATGCAAAAAGTCCTTGCACAGATGTAGTAAAGTGCTGGATTTTATCTTTTGGCAGGTGCTCAATATGCAGCCCACATAATCACATGTTAATGACTGGAGTGTGTTAATCAGCATGCATACCTGATTCCTTCTTGCCCAAGGAAAAAAAAAAATTAACAATTTAGAATGTGTTAATGCTTCTACTTTTGAAAAAATTCATGTCAATATACAGAAGTGAATTAAAAAGTTTTCAGAAATTGCTTCATAAAAATAGGAAATGTTAAAATAGGAGAAAGGAATAAAATTACTACAGATGTAGATGAACATAAACCACAAGTCTTTTGCAAAGAGCTCAGGTGATGATTAATTCTGTTTAAACACAGTTCACCCTAGAATATAGGGAAAGGTTTAAAACAGACCGTGCATTTGGAAAAGAAAAATTATACAACGTCAAAATGAAAATAAAACAAATATAACAAGCATGCCAGCAAGAACAATTATTTGATTCTTCTTCAAATAAAGTTCAATTTTGTATTTCACCACCTCCATTAAGCACATTTTCCTGCATCCTTCTAGGGAATTGTTTTATTGTTTTTAATATGAAATGTTAACATCTTTTTATGCTAAAGCTAGTAAAACTAAGTCCTTGATATTTCAAACCTTTAGACATGTGCTTAATATTATAGTTGCTGATAGTCCTAATAAAGTCAAGTTAAGCACATACCTGAATGCTTTCTGAATCAAAACAACATGCTTGAAAAAGAATTAATTCTATTTTTTCTGCAATATATTTCTCACAGAAGTTTATTTTATGGAAATATAAAATACCATATCCTCTGCTTTTTTGCACCCTCTAATTTCAGCCAAAACTTTGTACCTATGCAATTATATATGTAGGTATTTATCTCTTTAGTTAGATAAAAATTCTAATGCACTACCTGGCATGCAGAAATAATATCACAAGCACAGCAGAATTGCTTTCGATCATCACAAAACTCAGATTTGTGCATGTAAATAACAGCTGCATGAGCAATTTAGCAGAAACAGAATTGCCAGAGTTTAGGGCATTTATATTTGATGCATTTTATATGTTCATATTCAGTCCGTAAAGGAACCAAAAATAAAATTCCAAAACATGTAATTGTATCTATAACTTTCAAGAATTTGAAGCCATGAATTTATATAACAACAAATTCACAGTGTTTAGCATCCATAAACGTTTTTCAGTGATGTTCCCTCAATACCTGAGTTTATTTTCTTTAAAGGGAAGAACCTTCAACATGAGAAGTTAATAACAAGGAGCAGGAGGGGGGGGGGGTGTGGGGGGGGGCAGCAACAGGATTGTGCTTGTTTTATGCAAAGACAGAAGCACCAAAATATGAAGACCTTTAGGATACCACCTATTTCTGTCTTTCTGATGCCAGTAGCTTTGCTAAAGCTATATGAAGTTAAATTTGATACTTGACAAGTTAAAATTATTTTAAACGGAGCAAGTACATGTGGTATTAAGAGACCTTCAATTTTTCTGCTGCATATCTAAATCTGCTCTCAGCACTGCTGAGAT
>VYZT01033241.1:0-13486 GCA_013400735.1 Pomatostomus ruficeps | reverse complement strand
AAATAGAGGAAAATAGATAAAATAGATTAAAAGAAAGGAAAATAGGTGAAAAGAGGGGAAAATAGGAAGAAAAAGGAAAAAATAAAAGAAAAACTATCCCAAACCTCAACATCAATTTATGGTCAAAAGAATTGTTTCTTGCATGAAGACTGCCAAATTTTTTACTATGTCCAAATACAGAAATATGTGATAGAAAAATTAAGTGAAAAATGAAAAGAGGAGAACAGAGACAGGATCAGTTTCACATCTTGTATGGAGCATACATTTAAGATTTATCCAAACTTGATTAGAGTTTTACTCTTATTTCAGAATTACATATTTTGTCCTCTGGTTGGGGGAACACTGTGAAATACACTTGCGATATCAGTCCCTTTGTGAATTGCTCTGTGTCACTCACAGTTCAAATATTGCTGTCTTAGTTCATTTCAGCTTCAATTGCAGAGTTCTCTCTTGCAGTCTTACCAATTCTTTTTTTTTTTTAAGCAAAAATATAACTGCTTTTGTTTCCAAGAATAAATGTGCTAGGCTAGTGTAAATTCCATCTGATGATGTTCATTTATGTGTCTTTTCAAGCTAAGACCATTTTGATTTATAGTAGACAGTGTTTTTTACTTAGCTTTGCATAGTTTGATACAATAGTAATACTTCTGTGGTATGTCTAGGAATTGCTAACTTGTTCTACTGCTTCTTTTATCATTGATTCTGACATCTTTGACAAAATCTTTTATCCTTTGACCATAGTATAGCTCTTTTTTTCCCTCTTCACCTTCATTAAACTGCACTGCTCATAGAGCAGCCACTTGAGAGATCATATTTCATACAATTATGAAAATTATTTTGAAATGCCCAGGAATGTTCATTCTTATTGGTATCACCATCGTAATACTGAATTAATGATAAAATTTAATGAAAATGTTAAAAAAAACATGTTTAGAAGACAATAAAAACAACATTTCAAATCAGTCATATTATCAAAGCACATTTGACATATATAAATGTCAAATGTAGCCAGAAATTAGAAAAGCGTGGCAAATCTAATATATTAATAAGGTATAATGTTGTCTTAGTTTTCAACATTTCCTTCAATTATGCTATTTTTCTTACATTTTCACACATTGGATGCAAAGGTGAGGAAAGGGTGGACAGGTCTCTGAGTTTTTTATTTCCATTTTTTTTCTAGCTGCTGTATGCTGCATCTGATAAGTACTCAGGTGGTATGAAGAAAGTTTTCTTCATCTTGGTATGGTGATCTTCATTATCAAAAGTCTTCCATGAACTGAAGGTCTTTTCTGAACTTTAGTAGCACATTGATTCTCTCTTGTGTAACTGTGTGGTATGGGGTAGAGAGCTTTTTCTCACTTCAGTACAGCAAAGCCTTTATTAGAAAACAATTGTCACTGGAAATAAGCTGAATTGGGATTGGCTATTTGCAACTATAAAAGATGTTCACATCCATGCTCTGATGTGCTTGTTTAGCATATTTAAGGAAAACAATAAAGCTGATTATTGCCTTGCTCTTCAATTACAGTTGGTTATGCTGAAACAGCACTACAATGGATTTAACATTCTGATACTAAGACCCAGGACACAAAAAAAATAAGTGATATGCACAGTATCAGAATAGAAATCTTGACTGTCTATGGAGTTAAACCTGGATCCACCTTGTTCAATGATTTTTTTTTTTAAACCTAGTCTCTTCTATAGATGGCATTTTAGTAATTGCAACTTCAATACTACTCATGAATATAATTTTAAACACTTCTCCTTTTCTGTACTAAGTAATTCTTGTGTTTGTTTGTTTTTAATTTTTGTTTTAGTCTAAAAGAAAGGGGGATTGGATTTTAGTTGTTTGGGGTTTTTTTTCAACCTAGTCGATACACTTATAAATCTTTCACAATATTGAGGTTTGTATTTCAAATGCATATACATACCTGCACACGTGTCTAATTAAAAATGTAGTTCTGCCTTTTTTTTTTTTTGTTTTGGTTTTGTTTTTAGAAGGGGGCATTTTTCTTAGATATTAAGAATTGGAACAGGCTGCCCAAGGAGATGGTGGAATCACCATTCCTGGAAGTGCTCAAAGAAATGACTGGGCGTGGCACTTAGTGCTATGGTTTAGTTGGCATGGTGGTGTTTGGTCAAAGGCTGGGCTCTATGATCTTGGAGGTCTTTTCCAAACCTAATGTTTCTATGATTCTATTCCATTTTAGGATCTGCGAAAATAAATGTCAGGAGAAAACTAATTAACTAAACTGAAATATTTTCTCTGGTTACTGGCACGGCTACAATCCAAGAGACAGTTTTTGAAAATATTTTCAGTAGGAAATAATGTAACTTTTTTTGTCCTCTCATACTCACTGGTCCAGAACTGGTTTTTCAGAGTGACTAAAACTTTTAGTTAGTGATATGCTCAAAAGAGCTATATTACCTGAAACCCCCAACTTTTCCTTCCCCTCGTAAAAATCCCAACTTTATGATCAAATTATTTTTTTCTAAAGCATAAACTGCTGCAGTGTAAATTCTTTAAATGTGTTGGTATAGCCAAAAGGCCAGTTATGGGCAGGGTGAAACTTGGAATGAATTCCTTAAGATATGATAGAACATGTCAATATAGTCTAAGGTTGTTCTGATTTATAAACAGTAGTTCTTCTGTATCTCTGAGGAAGAGTTTAGGGAGTAGTCACTATTGTATGGTTTGATAAGGAGAGAAATACTTAAGTATAGGTAGTTTGACATTGTGCTCCCTTTATACATCTTCACTTTTCCCCCCCAGGAGGAAATTATTTAATATTATACAAATAATTTAACATTATACAAATACACCTCTAGAATTCACTGGGGCAAATACTATTATCATGGGTGACTCTTGTGTATTGGCTTGCCCTCATGAACCTAATTTTTAAATTTTCAGCTAAAGACATTTGAAACAGAACAGCTATATTTTTGATAAAGGGCTTGTTAAATAGAATTTTCCTTAACAAAAATTCTTTTGATGTCACGTACCAGACATATTTCCTTCTTTTTACTGATACAGTACTATAATTTTCCTTGCAGAAGGAAAGTTTAACAGAAAAATAAGTCAACATAATACTAGATACCTTTGAACTTTTCTTCATGTCACTGCCACTAATCATAATACATTTTAAATATTGCAAGCTGGAAATGGCACCAGACTCTAATGCATTAATATTTGTGAAATATATACATGCATACATATGTACTATTCTGATTGCTCTCCAATCCTTTAACTACAAGATTGAAAAATCCTGCTAAAATGTTGGACTCCAAAGGTACTAATAAGAAGCTACATTAATTACGTTTACAGTGAGAAAATACTTTTTTTCTGGACTATATATCTTAGAACTTTTTCCATTAAGGACATCATTGTTACTGTATCTAAATGGGATTAAATATAACTGATGATCATTTTAAGGATGCTTTACACTACTGGAATTGAGTGAAATGACCTAAATGTAGTAAAAAATCTTAATACGAATAAATATGAAAGGTCCATCCAGCTGGCTTTTTCCTTTGTCTCTATTTTCTCTCTGTTTTTCTTAATGGTGTTACTGTATTAGATATAACAGCACAAAGAACACAGAACAGCCCACTGTTCAAGAAACCCTGCTAGCTAGTGTAATTTCTTTTAAATGCTTTCACTAGAGGTGTTTTTTTTTTTTTCTTTTAGTTGAGGAAGACAAAACTAAACTTTAGAGTTCATGGGTAATCTCTGAAAGTCATTTTGCAGCAATGAACTGTTCCCGACGATGTGAAACATTCTATCAATGCCAATAAACCAGCATTCTCCTCCCTTCTACCCACACCCCTTTCAAAACCCAATGCACAATGAAATTTTTCTGAGACATAACCAGAAAAAATGGGCAGGGGGCTGTCAGGGAAGGAGATAAATACAGAGAGGTGTGAGAAGAAACAACTTGCAAAAAATAGAGATACTATTCTAGTGGCTCTGCAAAGCAGTATATTATTAATTCTGAAATTTTTGATGTTGTGAAGATAAGTAGTAGCCTTTAAAAGTGCATTAGTGTTTTTGCACAGAAAAAGGTTCATGTGTTCAGCCTGTTGCAAAGTGCATTTGCTTGCATTCTTCCTGTGCAGCACAAAGGCAGCATTAATGGAAATGATAAATAGTTTGATGAGCAGGCCAGGTGGCGTAGCAATGGCCCGCAAGACTGCTGAGCTGGAGACAGGTTTTAAAACAAACTTGGGGCTCTTGCTTCCTGGACTGGTTGAAGTTGAACATGTCGAGGAGGTAAAGTGATTGATCTCTTTGGAGGAAGATGCCAGCTGGAGAGCTCACAAACTGCTCCTTCAGGATTCTCCTTAAAGATGAATTGATGGCAGCTTCTGAAAAGAGTTACTCACACCGCACTCTTCCCAGCCATTCAGAGGTAGGGCACTATCACAGTGGCTGCTAAAAGAAGGAATTGAGAGTTTAAAGGGACAGGAAAAAGGTGTCCCTGATGAAAGAAAATGCAGGAAGTACATTCCCAAAATGCAGCTATTATTTCTATACTGTTGTAAAATAGATTTTTTTTAGGAGCTTATACACACAAATGGTTGTACTCTGTTTGCTTTGGGTTTTTTTTTTTTGCATTTCACCAGGATCTTGTAAATCCTAATAAAATAAGAGGGCACCTTTTCATCTGAGAGCTGCAATTCATATTATATTTTAAATCAATTATTTTAAAATTATTCTAGACAAGTATTCAATTAAAAATATTCTAGATATCCTCAAAATATAGTGAAGAAAGGATATGTTTTTTCCTTAGCTTCATAGTCCATATAGTTCTTGAGTTATATTCCTCTCTTCATTGGAGGCTCTGGTACTTCTTCTTCTGATAAATTACATACATGTCTTTTTGAAACTGTTCCTTGCTGATTCAGAAACATATATTTCTCAGTACATGACAGCTTGTTACTTTTATCCTGCATAACCAGTGTGTTATGACACTTCCTCTAATGTCAGACAACAGCAATGAAACTTACTTTGGTATTAACAGTAGCTCAAAAAATCTTGGTTAATGTATAAATATGTTTGTTTGACCTAAAACCACCCTCCCCCTTACCAATATGCACAGGTGATAGGTGGCTAGAAATTGAGTCCTGCAGACAAACTGCACACAGTAGGAACAAGCAATCTTCTTTGAGTCTTAGGAATCAACCAAACGGAGGAAGTGAAAAAATAGAACAAATTTTGGTAACATCTGAAAAATGAAAGCAAGCAATTAATTTGTCTGACTTCACCTGATGTACTCGGGACTATATGTTAAAGAGATTAAATACAATAGAGCTCATTTTTTGTTCCTCCAAGGTATTAATTTTACTGTAAAAAGTCTTTAACATATGATATCTGATAGCTGTGAAAAATTGAACTCCAAACAGATTGTTGCTATAAGGATAGGGGCGCAATTTATTTATATCCTATGTGTATTGCCTGGTTAATTCTCAACTGTGCAATACTTGATCCCCTGGAACTGTTTTGGCCATTGCTACTGCAGAAACCACTCCTGCAGAAACCAGGATGTTAGGTATTCAGGGGAACAAAAGATCAGTGGCAACCAGGAGTTGGGAAGCAGTTATTGTCCATAGATGAACCCAAGTGCTGCAGTTTACATGTAGGACCTCATTCTTTTAGGTTATACCTTTCCATAAAAATTATGCTTAATTTTTAATTTGGTTATAAATAATGACCCACTGATCAATATTTCATCTAGAAAAGGTTTTGTTTGTGTATGAAGTTTTTGTTTGTTCGTTTGTTTGTTTGGAGATGAATTACCACATTTTTCTTCAGGAAATAATTTTAGTGGGTTTTACTTTCCAGTAAAACTAATCTATTCTTTGCACACTTTTAAAAACACAAATGCTATATCCCAAATGGTAGATACAGTGTAGAAGGAAACTTCTGGCCTTGAATTAGTATTTAAAAGAGCCAGCTTTTGAAGTGTGATCCAAAACTGGAAAGCCTTTACTTGCTCTCAGTTCCCACTAATGCCCGAATGAGGAAATCCTGCTTCTCAGTGCATTACCAGAGAAATAAAAAGCACCAGAGAAAGGTGTGCTCAGCACTGTCTGATATAGTTTTTTGTTCTGTGAGGTGTTTCTCTGCAGCAAGGGGCTGTAGGGTCACTGTGGCAGTGGTACTTGCCACCTGTGGCACACCTCCACAGTAGCACCCCACACCAAGCACTCTCCACAGAGTGGCATGTCTTCACTCCCATGCAAGTGAGGGGGTTTTATTTTCCAAAATCACCCTCTTGAGAGCCCAGCAAGCTGAAAGCTGTTGAACATATGCCAGTAAAGAATTTATTCCTTATAGTGGGTGGCCAAGTGGACTATTGAAGTGAGTCATTTAGTAGACTGGAACATGTTTCATTCCCTGCCATAATCCATCTGAACTTTACAAATGCTGGTGGCTGGAAACATGGAGAAATATATACGTTAAAATCTTAAAAATGGAAACATGTGCTCACTGTAACTATTACTAAAATTAAATATTCTGTTACATGTAGAAGCCATAAACAATGCTACACATTAAAAGCTTAAGGTTGTTTTTTACTTCACGTTGATGAGGACAGGAAAAAAACCCATCGCCTTGAAACCTCTGAAATTTGCTTATGTCTCAGATTTAATTGATCTTAAAATATATTTTGATAAATCTCATTGGTTACTATATGTTTTTGACAGTTATTGAAGTTATAAATACTTCTTCATGTGCTTGCCTGTACATCTGTATTGCCCCAGCACTGAGGCCCAGCCACTGCACTGAGGAGATGTGCATTCACAGGTTTGATTCCCCATATTCTCACGCTCAGGTTTCTTTGGTAGCTTCCTACCTTTCGTACTGCATTCCAATGTGGTACTTTGTTTATTGCTCATCACTTCTCTATCAGATACATGGGTAACTCAGAAGGCAGACGCTATCATAGTTCTCTCCTTGTCAGCCTTTGATTGCTCTAGTATTAATTCCTGCATCTGTAAATCTTCTGTTCCAAATTTTGGTGGGATTTTTTCTTTCTCTGAGGTAGTCCAATAATGACAAGATTTATGAAGGTTACAACTTTCTTTTTTTTTTTAATTCTTGAACAGCCCAGTTGGGACCTTGAGGGATTGATATTTTTGGGTAATGCTCTGGAACAGAACAAAGCTTGGAAGTTTTGGAATTCTTGGGTTTCACCCATTGCCATTTCTTGAGGTTCTCTCAGTTGGTTAGAGCATGGTGCTAATAACACCAAGATTGTGGATTCAATCCCTGTATGGGCCATTCAGTTAAGAGCTGGACTTGATGGTCCTTGTGGGTTCCTTCCAATTCAGAATATTTTGTGATTCTCAAACTAATTAAACTAATTGTTTAATTCCTTAAGGTATGTAAACTTGATTTATTAGTTGGGAGACTGGCTAATCTGATTAAAATCTATTAGTCTAAGATATGGCTTTAATTGAATTAGAGTAATATGTTCTTCGAAGAGGACTATCATAGTTGCATGGTAATGCTGGAGGAAGATTTGTCTGTCTTAAGGTAATCCTAAATGAGGCTGCTTACTGTCTGTTAATATTAAGGGGAAAGAGGCTTGTGGTAAAGTGTTGGGAGTGCAGATACTTAATTTTTCTTTTTAATAGCATTTTTGTGTATCAGTTCCAACCAATTGAGAAGGGAAAAAAATCAGGAAATTTTGAATGCTTATAGTATGCTCTCCTGCTAGCAGTTCAGGTTCTCGTTTGGATAATTTTCTTTTCTCCTGACTTCTGTTTTCTTTAAGGTCTCATTCGATTACAAGAACTCATCAAGGCTCCATCACGATACAACCTAAGACTAAAAATCCGTCAGTTACCAGCTGACACAAAAGATGCAAAACCATTGCTAAAGGAGATGAAAAGAGGCAAAGAATTCCATGTAATCTTTGACTGCAGCCATGAAATGGCAGCAGGCATCTTGAAACAGGTAATCCTTGTTTTGCTTTAGATGGCTTAATCTTTTTCATCCCTAATAAATAAAAGTATTATCCAGACCTAATGATATTTAACAAGCAGGGAAATTGTATGTCAGTTTTACTGAGCACTAACTGAAAATCAGCCAAGGATTTCAGAGGTAATTTTATTGGTGGCACAAATGGTAGGTGCTTTAATTACGCTTTTATAAAGAAACAGATTAATCAGTTTGTGTTCAGGAAGAACATGAAGGTATATTAGCCTTTCAGCTGTGAAGAACTGGTACTTTGGAGAGTTGATGCTTTAAGCAGAGTTTTAAAAGCTTGCCTAGTGTTATTTTAAATATCAAATCTCTATGTATGTATGTATTTATATATTTGTTTTTATTTGAGGCCTCTAAGATGTGTATTCCTAATCAGATAGTGATATCTGAATAGTATGTTACCAACAGACCATATTAATGTCTTCCAGTGAGAGGACAGAAGTAACTGATATCTTAGAGCCATATTCTCTGTGCACTAATAATGGAACTGCAAAACATCCAAATACATTTGGGGAGGTGCTTTGAAAATGTTCTGTACAAGCGAGATGAGTAGGTGAGATATAGCAGAATTCCAAATACTTAACTAGCTCAGACCCTATCTTTCCCACGGTTTTTTAATTGAACTATGACTTGCAATAAGGAGGATAGCAAGAATACCTAAACTTAAACAGTATTCTACACTTCTATTGCATAGCTTTTAGTGACTTTAATTCATGTTTATATTATGTTTCCTAGAAAACTGTAAGGTCTAAATTGAAAACAAAATGTATTTAAGAGTTGGAAATATGTGTCTCATTAGAGGTACTTAAGGGTATTATTGAAGGTACAATTAAAATTGCTAGTAAGCGTATATGTTTAACATAATTTCTTTTCTTTATTGTTCATTGACTGAAAAACTTTTATTAATTCCTAGTAATTTTAAACCTCTGCTGGTGTTTTTTTTCTAAAGATAAGGCAGCCTAGTTATTCTAGTTGTTTGGCCCAAATCATTAAATGTACATTTAATTATTTTAAGCATTTTAAATCTAAACAATGCAGACGGAAAATGTGTTGATGGCAATATTAAGCTGCAATACTAACAATAACTCCATCAAGGTACATTACTTATATGGTACCTAGTAGTTTTTAGGTGAAAAGAAACTTTTATTTCACAATATACAACATTGTGAAAAATATATGAATATAAGGAAATGAGAAAAAAAATTAAAAGCTTTATATCTTTAATCATGCCTCAGGGCCCAAGAGTGAGCATTCAGCCTCTTTAAATCAAATTGTAAACTGTTTCATCAAACTACACTGCTCATCCTAGAGATTACAGATGGAAGATACAGAAAAAAAATTCTTTCATGAATGTTTACTGTAATGCTTTAAATATGCCTAAAATTTGTAGCTCTGAAGCTGAATGTGAGCTCTTACTGTCAAAATTGACACAAGGGATGTTGAGAATATATTTAGTGTTTAGTGATAATAGTCCAAATATTATGTTTATAAGTGATTATAGGAAAAAGTAGAAAACTGATTATAGAAAAATCTTTATACATCCATTTCTGAATTATTAACTGATCATTTTCTTTTCCTGATAATGGAGGGATGAATCTGGGGAGACTTGACAAGGATTTTCAGCTTGGGAGGATGATTGGAATGATTAACAGTGATGTTGGTGGAAGACAACACAAGTTGAAAATAAAGTACCTTGAGAACCTAGTGAAATGGCAACTACTCTTTGCTGGCTAAAATACATAATGAAAATCCCATCAATCAGACAAGCATACTTAAATTAAGGCCAATCTCATTGTTATCTGCATCACCAGGCAACCAGTGAAAGCATACATAATTTAAAAGGTTAGGGAAGCACTGTAATAATGAGAAGAGAGAAATTACAGTGTTTGAAGAGGAAAAAAACCTGAGATCTTTAAGGAAGTGAGAAAGTGAAAGAAGGAAGACCTGCAAAAGAGACAGCATCATCGCATAGCAGAATAAGGAACACGCGTAGGATGTTGTGTAAGGATCCTTTGCAGTATGAAAGACTTGATTAGAAGCAGTTATGATATAGGTGACTGCAAATGTGTTACATATATAGAGGAAGATACTTTGGTTTTATTTAAAAAAAAAGTTCTTACGAAAGCTAAGAATGCTTGTAGTTGTAGAGTTCCTAATGAAGTTGTTACATTTCTCACGGGAATGTGGTTTTCTTGTGTTTAATAGAATTTAATTGCTGCTGGAACACTATACTCTAGTTCTAAGTACTATTGTGGAATTCTAAATATACAAATATAGACATTCTTTGGAAAAGTGTGGTTTTTTTCAAAATCTTGTTTAAAATATTATAAAATCTGATCAGCAACTGATATTTAGTTTTAGATTAGAATATATAGACTATTCATTTCATCAATTTTCAGGCAATGTCACAAGTAAAAAGGCTCCCACAGCCTTCAGAATGCTGACAATTCTTTTTTATACAAATTCTGGTATTGTCACAGTAGTATAACTGTGGCCTTCAGTGTCTTTAAGGAGATAGCAACTTGGCAAATAATTCCTTTGATAATTCCTTGAAAGGAAGAAAATACTAAGGCAGATTTTGTGCAGAGCATGAAGATACATCCTTTTCAGGAGAAAATGCCCTTAATGGATAAACATCATGAGACAGAGTTTTTTATTTACAAACATTTGCTTTTATGCAGTTGAAAGGAAAGCATAAACTTTTAAAATGCACAATTTATCAAAACTACTTGGTATTACATAGTTAGCAGGAGTGATAAAGGTACTTGTTAGATACCTGAATTTATAAAGTAATTCTATGAATATTTGTTCTTCATTTTTATTTAAATAGTATCTATCTTGCTGTTCAAAATTTGACTCAAGACAATTTTCTTCCATGATTGGAAAAATGTGCACATGTATAATATAAGCCTGGGTCCTTCTTTTAAAAGCATGGTACTGTTCATCAAAATAGAAAAAGAAATTCCTATTAGGTAATTCATTTTATGAGAAGGGTTCAATAATGAATAAAAATATTGTTGACTCAAATTTTGTGTTGTAACTTAATGTATCCATTAGTATGTAAAAATACAAGCCTCTTTCACATTTCACTGCACTAAATAGCCTAACAATATTCATTCTATCAGAAGATCTGGTTCATAAATTCCTTTAATAGTCAATAATTTCCTCTAACTGCTAAGAAATGACTTGCTTGACCTACTTTTAGTATAATTCCAACCCTATAGTCTGATCTTAGTAGTGTTCTTTTGCAGCATTTCATTTGCCATGTAAGTATGATAAAAATGTATTATGTGGCCCAGAAACATTAATCTTTTGTTTATTTTTTCAAGGCTTTAGCTATGGGGATGATGACAGAATACTATCACTATATCTTTACCACACTGGTAAGTGGCTTGTTAAAACAGAGTGATGATATCCAACAAAGATGTTACTTTCCTAATTATATTTCTTAACAAAGTGGAAGAGGTCTCTCTGGAATGGGGTGTGAGTGCAAGATGGTTTTTTTGCTGGGTTTTCTTAATTTCAGTGAAAACTCATCAGGATTGTTTAATTATTGTTCAACAATGTGCCCTGGAAACTGATAGACCTGAAAAAGCATGTGACTATAGCACTACAGCTTTTAACTGTCAAGGAGATTTAAGTTTATAATTCATAATGCATTGTTTATTTTATGCATTTTTTCCTTTTTATCTTTTAGCTATTTGTATGTGAAGATTATGCTATTTAAAAATTTACTCATGTATTCCATATTTTTAATCCAACATTTTATAAGGTAGTACTTCTCTGTCATATGATTCATGAATAATTTGGTGTGAATCTTAGCAGCATTTTACTTAACAATTCATATGAGCTTTTTAGGCTCATGAATTATGCAATATCCTTAGGTGTCCACTGTAAATGTAACTTAGAAGGAATTTGATCATTCTTGGATCTACAATTTGCAATAAATGAACATTTAAAATGTGAATGCTCTTACAAAACATAACAAACATGTATGTAAGTCTTTTTCTTGCTCATCACAGCCTAACTAAGAAACAGTTTAAAAGTTTGTAAAATATTATTCTAGAGACTACAAAGTCTCCAGAGTTGCACACATTTGTCTTGAATTTGTATTAAATTTTGTCTAATTAGATTGCAGTTCATTACATTTCTTAAAAGAGAAGTATGAGACATTTGTGAGACGGATGTGCCTTGGCAAAACCATTCTTGAAATGACCCATGTTTAAAGTCATATTCGTATTTAAGTTCTTATGAAAATNTATTCGTATTTAAGTTCTTATGAAAATGAATCCTTTGTGGTAAGAGTCCACCTCAGAATCACAAAACAGAAGTTCATGGAAAATATTAACATGAAGTAGCTGAATAGAAGTCAAAACAATTTGTGAAGTTCAAAGGCAAACCCTGCACAAATACCTATCTTATTTTATAAGGGTAAATTGTTCTATCACTTATAGATTTAGGATTGCATGCAATAGAATTTACCTCACTAATTTGATTTTCCTCCTTAAAAATGGATTATAGGTGTTTAAAAGGGGTTTTTATTTTTAAAATTTTATTTTGCTGTTGATGATAATTGTTTGTTTGAGTGCTATGCTGTCTATTGGTATTGAATTTTTACTCTTAAAGCTCTGTTTAAAAATCATAATTTTCTGTCATTCTTATTCACTTATTAGAACATTAGATTTTCTATGGAGACAAGAGTATTTTATTGACTTGGAACTATCAAGAGATAATTTACTGTGCACAAACATATCATAGATTTTGATTTTGCAATGCAGCTCTGGAACTTGCATCAGAATTTAGTTGTTTTGATATATTAATTGCTTCTTACCTGACATGGTGAAAGTCCTGTCAAATAAATTTTCCAGTCACAATGTTTACAACTGTCTTCTGTGTAATCTCCTCTTGACTGATTCAGGATCTAATGCACTAGCTCATTAATACATTGACCTGTGTGCATTTGTAATATATGCATGAAAATATTGTGTATATTTACTACATTCCAGTGTAAACATGAATGTGTTTGGATTAAAAAATTACATTCAAGGTTCTGACTTCTTGCACAGTAAAAACTGAAAGAATTTTTTAAAGAGAAAGATGTAGTACAGTTCTAGTTATGTCCAACATTTCCTTTGCAACAAAATGCTTTATTTCTTTGCAAAGAGGATGCGAGTGAGGTTATTTTAAATTAATTTTGACACCTGCATATCCTAAATATTATGGATGGGAAATTATAATTACTGTCTACAGAATTAAAAATGGGTAGTGATTGATAACTGGTTGATATTTTTGTGGGCTTAGTAATGTTAACAATGGGTGTCATATTCTGGTTTTCCATATTATAATATTTAATCATCTTCAGCTCTAGCCAGTAAACAAAAAGGATTCAGGCAAGTGTTACACCTATCACTTCCTAAGAACAAAAATTAAATGAAATATTAGATGAATGACTAACTGTGAATTATGGGGAAACTGTCTATGTTGAATAAACTAAAA
>VYZT01033240.1:16890-28330 GCA_013400735.1 Pomatostomus ruficeps | reverse complement strand
AAGGTATCCCAAACTCTGACAGTCCTTCCCCACAAAGCTACTATTTCGTGGAGGTGAACACTGTCATTTCCTTGCTGATTACCAGAAGGCATCTGTGGATGCTAGAATAAAGAGTAATTAATTGACCATGTAAAACCACAGATGATTGAAGAAGCTGACTCATATCCCACCTTTTTGTTGAAACTTGCTGTAAATTCTTCAAATTTTTGATTAGTAAGAACAAAGATAAACTGCTTTAAATGTAACCACAACCTGTAAACATTACATGCAATGTCTGAAGCATGGGTTGGATTTTCCTTTGGGTGAGTAGGTGCAGCTTCAGCTGAGGCTGAGAGGTTGGATCTGCAGTTTCCAAGCCATGAGCATTTCCTCCCTGAAAAAGGAAAAAAAACCCGAGGGTTTCTGCAGAATGAAGAAGAACAAAACAGCTGTCTTAAGGCCAAAGGTGTGCACTGACAAACTGGAAGACATGGACACACAAGGGGGAATTTTGCTGGAAGAATATTTAGGCTCTTAAAGAACATAGGAGAAATGAGGCAAAAGAGGTTTTTTATTGTGGTCTCCAGTCCAAAAAGCAGATAATTAAAAGTTTTGAAAATATCCTCCTAAACACATGAATGAAAGACAATAAACACAGGGGAGTGAGAAAGTTCCTCCCCTCCTGAGCAAATTTTGAGTTTGTACAGAGCTACGCCAAACCACAGGAGACTGAACACTACTCCCCAAACATTTCAGACACCAAAAGCTGCTGCATGTTGATACTTCTATCTTTTGTCAGCCTGCTCATTGCATCCACCCCATCCAGATCCTCAGGCAACTTGAGCTGCAGAGTGTGGGGTCAACCTGGGTGCTAGGGCACTCTTCTGCTCCAAGGGAAGTCACAACACAGTTTCTTTCTCTTCATCACATTACAGCCTGCCAAAGCCATTAGCTTACCTGAGAAACTACAGTAAGTTCAGAAAAGTGGCTTTTCAAAACTAGGCCTGCCTTCTCCAGTTGTTCACAAGGAACAGTATTTGCATTTGATTGCTTTGCTGATCCTTAACTATTTTGATTTTATTACAGCAACTCTTGCTAGTTAATTATTTCATCCAAACGAGTTCAGCTTATCCTCTCCCTCTCAGCACTTTATTCAGGATAGTTCTCTCATTACTTACTCAGTTTTGCCAGAACACTGGGATCTGTATCAATGTGACTTATTTTCTTGAGGTGTCCCTGACCATCAGACACTTCATCAGATTCTTTAATATCTTTTGCATCCTGTTGCTGTAGACAAGTCATGCACCTGCTGGACCATCTGCCGTTGCAGACTGCAATTCAACCCACGCACACAAGAGATTTCTTTATCCATTACTTTGCACTTTGTTAAATGGTAACTGTCTGTACAGTGGGGCTCTAGCAAGGTTTTTCAGAAGGTGTTTGAATAGCACAGGCTAAACCTGATTTTTTCCTGCCATTAACTAGAGACGACTCCAGTTCTGTCTCCAGAAGTTGAAAGGAGCACATGAGAAAGCCTGCAAGGCAGTGTGGCATGCTGAATGCTGCTCATCTTGCAGCCAGAGAAAGGGAGCGCAGTGGCACTTAAACACCCTAGATTTTCAAGACTCTTGCACAGAGTGAAGAAGTGCTTTTATTCCTTTCCTGACAATTTTCTTTTTTGTTCCCTGCTTTTGTCTCATGTTCTGTTTTTTGTTCACATTTCTGGAATGGCACGAAAAAGCCGTGCTGTAATCACCTGATATTTGCATGAATTTTTGGGTTGCTGTTTATTTTTGTCTCTCTTTGTCTTTGTCCCTCACAAGTCAGCCTACTGAGAAGTTGTTTTGGAGGTTTCTTAGGCAATTCAGATGAATACCCAGCTTTCCATCAGGCTCCTAAACCCCTGAATTTGCAATATTTTTTTTTCCAATTTCCTTGCAATATGGGCTGAGAGTAGAATGCCTCCAATTTGTTTTGTTGTTTACCATGAACCTGCAACACTAAGAATTATACAACTGAGATCAGTGTTTGAAAGTCAATTGTCTTTAATTTCTTTTCCCTGTGTTCAGTCTCTGTGATGTGACAATAATTTCATTTTTAGATAGGTGTCTGATAACAGTATATTGACAATATTGGCACTGGTAGAATAACAGCATATTGATAATATTGAAAGAGAAGTCTTCTGTTATTTGTTGTAGCTTGAGAGAAGAAAACTGCAGGTATTGTTTTGGTAAATCTTCATCTACTGTATTGGAAGTGTGCATTCCCCAGGGACAATTTTCTTGGATGACTTACTTGCTTAGTCTCTCAAGGTCCTTTGGAGTTGGTTGTTTTGGTCAGTGTCCCTGGGCAACTGATCCCTTGTGAAGAAACTTGACCAAAATGTCTTCTCTTAGTTTTCTTTGTTCCATATGTTGCTATCACTAGTGCTGTCCTACAACCACTCAGTGGGAACACATCAGTTACTGGCACAACCCAGAATATTTCATGGCAATAGCTTTCACTGACAGATTCTCATCAAATCATCAGGTCTTGGTCAATTGTATTCTCTTTGCTTTTGCTATAGAGTCTTTTTCTCTGGAGATACCACATAATTACAGTGGCAAACTTAATGAATGCTAATAGGAGGCTGACCACCATTTACCTGCAGAATGAAACCTTACAGAAGACAGAATAGTTAATACCCCGTGACAAAGAGAGGCCAGTATGGAGTGGAAACAGTGGCTGTTGTCTGTCCTATTATTAGGTTCAGACCTTGGTGTTGGTTATAAATGCTATCTTCCCATCTCCAGATATAAACTTTGAGAATTTGGTTACTAGTCCCATAGCTGAGGTGGTGACTCTAGATTACCAAATTCTCTGTGGCAGCTGTGGTGAATAGTTCAGGAGCAAACTACAGGATTGAATGGGTTTGCATAATGAGCCCACATGGACCTACACACAGCAATCAAATTAACAAATACCACTTTCATATGCTCCCCTATTACCAACGTATTTTCAGACTTTCTGTGGGTTAATCATGAACAGGCAAAGGTCTGAGCTTGTGGAATAGCACATTCATTGTCAATTGTAACTCATGAGTAAACTTGCAGGAGGAATTGCCATTAAAATACTTTCTTTCTCTGCTCGGTGAGGTGCTCCCACAACTTTCAGTGCTTTACTAGCTAGCGTGTAGAACCAGTACATTTAGGGTAATAGGATTCTTGTCTTGGCTCGGTTTTGAATGTTTTATGAGTCAATTAAAACCACTTGAAAGAATTTAGTGACAGAGGCACCACACATTTTATTCCCTGACAACTATGTTCTGCATTGTTTTCATAGGGGTAGGATTAATGAAGGTTTTTTAAAAACTTTGCCCCAAAAGGAAGTACCCAGATTCCAGTTATTTGTGTCTTTAAGCACTGAAACTTGGCAGTACAGCAAGTAGGAATTTTTCAATGATCCAAAAGAAGCCTAAATGTATATATATATATATGTATTCAGATGATAAAGCATACTAAAATATTGTGTTTACTGGGATCTCCGTGGCCCCACAGCACCTTCTGAGTTGTATTTTGTTTGGGTGGGTGTGGGTGTGTGTATGTGTATGACCTGAGGATCTGGAAAGAGTTCTGTCTAAAGAGTATTTCAGAAAAGTTTTATCCACACAGGAAATCACACCAGTCTGATTACATCAGAACACTTACACTGTTGAGGCTCTCCCACCTGGCTCCATATTCAGACTTCCTTTAGAAAGGGAGGAATTAGTCAGCAAACAGAAAGCTATTTGTTATCTATAGATTTTAAATTAGGGATCAACTGGAAGTAGCTATAATGTGTTAGGGGCAAATTTTCAGGCATGAAAATCACTATTTCCTTGGACTTCAAAGCAGCCATACTAATTTTCAAACAATAGGGGCCTGACCTCTGGATTTTTCTTCAATTTTCACATAATATTCACTACCTTCCTTACAACAACTTTTGCCAAACAAAGTTATATTTAGACTTTCGTCTGATATTTTATGCTGAATTCAATTTTCCCACCACCACTTCAACCGATACTATCTTCATTCATGATTCTGCAAAGCCATAAAAAAACCCAAACCAAAACAAACAAACAACCCCCCCAAAAAAACAGAACCAAACCAACCCAAATATACAAACAAAAAACAACAACAACAACAAAAATATTTTTAAAATGTAGTTTTAACTCCCCCTTGGCTAACTTTTATTAGATGTATATCTTGGTAATTTCTGATGCCCCAAAATTAGGAACTAAGACACAGTGACCATGAGGGTCCAGTCACCCTAACTGTGACGGAAGGGTAAGGCAACAGAACTTCACACCATGCCTCTGCATTTGTGGAAAAACTGGAAAATAGTTAGTCTGGAAAGAAGTAACAAGTTCCTATGAACTCCAACCCAGCACTCAAGATCACTGAAGTCACTACTTGCTTTTAAAAATATAATGAAGGTTCATAGTGACATTAAACCTTAGATACTTGTTTTATTGAATGCAAAGTTAAAGAATACTGAACCGGTCATATCAGGTCAAATTAAAGTCCCACCCAGCTCAATATCAATTTTCTAATACTGGCCAGGAGGAGGCTCCCAAAGGAGATTACAAGAACTAGGCATGTAGAGAGCAATTTTCTGGATTTGTGCCCCCAGCTCCTGTATTTCAGCCAGGTGCTATGCTCTTAGGATAACTACTGAGCCCCTAGGTGTATTTGGGGTACATTCATTCCTCCACCCACTCCTCTCCCCCTCATCTTCCCTGCCTGCTATGGTTGGCAGGGTTCAAAACAGAAAAATTCACAGTTTTTGCTCTGGTCTGTCTGCAGGTAAACCCCACCTCCACCCTACCCACCAGTGCACTGTGTTAAACACTATTTCAAAACATTATTTTTTGAGACTTGAAATAACTGGATTTCCCTGGGCTTTAATTTACCACTTGACTAGTTTCCTATTTAACCTTTCACTTCAATCCTTATTTCACAGCATGAAATGATACCCTTGCACACCATATTTCTCTTTTTGAGGCAAGCCTACCAAAATTATCTTTTGCTTGGATGTGATGGGAAATGCATGCAACTTTCTGAAACAACTCAGTGAAAACAACATATTGCTCATAGAAAATTCTCAGTAAAGGTTGCAGCTGAGAAACTTTGATAGGAGGAATGGCATATCAGACACACTTTACCCAAAGTTCTACTTATTTAGAAAGGAAAAGGCATGAAAACTTTCTGAAAGAACAATTTTTCCCAAACCCCATTTGTGAAAGGTACCCAAGTGTGTGTCTGGCTTTAAGCAAAGGAGTTATTAGAGAAATAATCCTGTGCTTGAAATAATGCCTGCTAAACCATGGATTTAACCAGGGGACACTGCAATTAATCACACAAATTTTTGCAGCCTGAGCTAAACAGTCAAGACTTGCTAGGTATCGATATATGTTTCTTATATACATAGATAAGACACAGCAGGGAATCTTATCACTGGTTCAGGCTTTGATTAGACACATCTTAATTTTCTTGCTAGATGAAAAACCTTAAAACAAAGCTGCAGTGACTGTACATCCTCCCTAACACTCTATTTATTCCTTTTTGTTTGGGATTTAAATAAGAAGAGTTATAGGGAAAACAAAGCCCACACAGAGAGTCCTCTCCCCACAAGCAATATATTTTTGTTTACGGCTGCTCATCTAACTGATTTTCATGAAGCAGGAAAGCTCCAGTTGAATCAGAGCAGTTCTGGAGTAGCTGTGAACATTTGTGTGTGAGTAGGTATGTACATGGGGAAAGTCTCATCCTTCATTTTGTATATTAATGACAGAATGGATCCAAACAATTTCTGCATTTAACTGCAGGACTTTTAGCTGAGCTGTCAGTGAAATCCATACAGAAAATATATATCTGCATGTGTGGGCTTGGTGCTATGTTGGTATGTTTAAACAAGAGAATATCCTCAGTCAGTCTGGTCACAGTTGTCCTACCACGTACTGGGACAGAGACAAAGAAAGAAAGCATGGTAGTGGTCTGAGAGCTTATGTGAAAGAAAGGGTGGTTTCAATTCCAGTTCCTGCTCTCTGAAGTATTTCACCAGTCCAAAATTTCTGGTAAAGCTACTTAAGAGCCTGACTGTCTCCTGAGACATGAGAGATGTGGACTTGCATCTCTTCAGGCACATGAAGAAATTGAGCTAAAGTTTCTCCTTCTTGGGGAGACGACATTTTCCATCACTGGACTGTAAGCACAGGCAGGAGGAAGGCAGTCCCTTATTACAATCCTTTCCAATTAGTATCTTCTCTTTCTCTGATGTTTTTGTTTCACTTTGGGCCTGTGAAGGCACCTCCTTGCAGCATGGAGTTGAAAGCCTCCAAAGCTTCAGTGAGAAATCTTGTTTTGTTGTTAACACTTTTTTAGTTTCTTGCTTATCAGACATGGCAGTTGTGGTTCCCACCATCAGACATTAAACACTCCTCAGGTGATGAATGTGAAGCCTGTGTGTCTGACTCAGGATATTGATTGTTTTGATGACCAGATTATGATGAGTTTGGAGCTCCAAAGCTGAGAGCTGCTTGGTCTAAATATCCTCTAAGCCCTGTTCCCATTCTGTAAGGAAAGAAGCTAGCAGCTTTGCCATACAGCCACAGGGGTGTTTTGAAGATGAGATATCTTGGAGATTGCATACCACTGAGATAATCTCATGGAGAATGCTGTAAACACCTTGGATGGCAGTGTGGACAGAACACTCTCCAGAGTGCTTGTACTGCACTGATTGATTCCAAAAGGAAGTTGTTTTCTTTACAGAGCCTGTGGAGCAAAAGCAGCACAAAGCGGAGCCTCAGACTAGCCAGACGATTTCATCAGGGACACGGATAATGGCACACCTTGGTAAATTGCACCCTGCCAGAAGCATGAATTTTACTCCTGCAATATGACAGGGACGCAGGCTGGTGCCATTGCTCTCTCAGTCAAGCTTACTGCAGGGCAGGCCAGCTTGTGGCTGCTGCAGAGGGGGCTTGCAGGGAATCACAGAATTCTACTGTCCTCGTGGTGCTAAGACCACACAAGGCACATCTGTGTGACAGGGTGGCCGAGAGACAGAAACAGCATTGCTAAACCCACTGGGCAGAGCACAGTTTGAGATCGCTGACCATGAGAGTGCAGGCATGGAAGGGGCTGGGACCAACATCCTTTCTGAGATGTGTCACCACAGAGATGACGGTGCTGGTTGTGATGGGGTATGAATTAACCATGGATTTATGCACAGAGTGTGCCAGTCTGATCTGGAAGACCTGTTGGTCCCTCATGAGTGCACAAGGACAATGGGGATTATCATGCTTGGCCACTAAACTCTTGCCCACAGAGACAAAAATCAGTCTGGGTCCAAAACAGCTATACATTTAATGTGAATTTGTTAAACCACATTAAAACTCTGTTTCAGCATTTTTAATCAAAGGTGCTTTTAATATGATTAGACTTCTTTATCTTACCAAGTGAATTGATCTGAACCTAATTTCATATATTTTAGTCTTGAATTAGAATATCCACACAAAAATTGAATTAAGTTTTAATATACATTTAAAAAATTAATTTGGATTTACTTTGCTGAGAGCAAAATGGACTGAACATGAGTCAGTGGAGTCACATTGATGAAGTGAGAGAGCTGTCACTCTTCAGAGCAGTCCTCACTGCCAGTGCTGGAGTAGTTTGGAATCAAACAGGGGCAGACAAATTATTCCTATTAATAGATTTTCACCTTCCATGCCTTTTTGGTCAGTTATTTTCAGAGGCCATATCCTGGGTTATAACTAATGATGTTTTGCAGGAGTGTTGTAGTCTGTAGAGACATTCAGCCCACACCAAANAAAAGTTCTGAAACATTAAATGTTGAAGTACCCATTTATCTTGTTGTGGAAGTTTCCTGAAGGTTCACAAATTGAGTCTGTAAAAATTGTTGGCAAATTGGAGGCTATCAGGTCTTGTTTTATAGCAACATATATACAGATACATGTACAAACAATTCTGAAATGTGCCATTTCCTGAAAAGAGACGTTAATGGGACGTCATCACCTGTCACAATTGCTGCTGTTGCCAAAGATGTTGCCTTGACCTTTAAACCACTGTTAGGATACTTCTGTGTAATCAAGATTTGCATCTTCAAAATGTCAGTAGAACAAAAGGTACTGTTGTCCTGACTCAGCTCAGTTGATGTCAAAAACCTGGTGCTTAGCTGCTGACAAAATTTCAAGTAAAACTTAAGATAAGATTGTGTTTCATTCACAGTTATGTTTACAATACATCGTTCCCACTCCATTTTGTTTAGGATGATGTTTCTTACTCTTTCCTTGCTACCAGTGGAGGGCAACAGGCAGTTTTGAAGTTTATGCAGATTGTCTTCCACTTGCCTTCAGGTTTTAAGGAGTACAAAATGAAGAAAAATAAAATGGTAGTCCCAGTTTAAGGGAAGAATGAGAACAGGATTAAACCATGAACTTAATTATTAATTCAGAAACTGGTTTTGTTAAATGAGTAAATTTTCTGTACAGAAAAAAAAAATACCTTAAACCATTTTTTTCTCACTTGGTAAGGCATTAGAATTTCAAAGTATTTGTAATTAGACCCCTTTTGTATGGTGAGCATATTTGTAAAAATTAACTTAGAAGCAAAAGAAAATCAGATTGTTGAAATTATATTCAACTGTTTGTTATTCTGGAGCACTCTTCATTTATTTTTGTTTACTCATCTGCCTCTTCTAGCTTGCACTACATTTTGCAGAGATGTATATATGAGTGAAAAATTAGACTTAGCAGCATTCTGATTTTGCTTGACATGACAGAAGTAAGTTCACAAAGTGCAGAGGTCCAGAGGAGCCAGACTACCAACAGTAAAATGAGCCTGGGCATAGGCAGAGCTTAGATTTTGTGCTGAAGTTGACATGGAAATAGTAAAGAGATGAATGAGTAAAAGCTCAATACACAGGCTCTGCCTGTGTATTGGTGACAAGTAGGCAGCAGTCCTTTCTACCTGTCCTACAATGAACTGATGTACGTGAAAGATTGACTGCTGTTCTACAAGTAACTGTGCAATTTTTATGAGAATATGCAACAAGTCTGAGCTATGGTTCCCACTCCACTGAAATTGTGTAAATGGTCCCATCTCTCTGGTTCTGGACGTCTGAAGTGGCCCTTGGCTGTAGGAACATATAAAGTATTTCACAATCAGTAGATTGGACTGTGCTGTACTAGCTCAGAAGATTGTTGTACACTGGGCATTTTCTGACCAACCTCTGACAAGCCAGCTCTTTTCCACAGTTCTGCAGCTGAGGGGGGAAAATGCCTGGGCTAACACGGTGTGAAATCAGCTGCTGCCCACTCTGCTGAAGTATCCCACAGAGGGCAACAGCAGAGAAGGAGAAGCATTAATAGATGCCGTATATTTGGCATAATTAGGTGCCGTAAGCAATACCACCTTTTTGGCATTGGACAGGCGTAAATCACACCCTTCAGCTGCGGATCTATGACACATTGTATAAAATGAATTATAATCTTTCTTCTCGGAATAATAGGCTTATTTCCGGAACCGATTTCTGTTACGTTTTTCTGAGAAATTTCCCACTTCTAACAGACAAGATGCAGGAATTCATCTGGAGTTTCATTTTTAAGCTGTCATTTTGAAGGCGTTCTTGGGCTTCTGGGGTCTTTCTACAGTATCACATCCTCAAAAGGAGGGTCTTTGGTGGGAGTGCAACTTGTGTCTTTTTCATGGTACCTCAGTGCTGGTAACTCCTGATCGTTTAATACTGATGAACGCAGCCTGAAGATAATGTTTATTTTGAGCATTTAGATTTTGAAGAGTGCAGAAAACCAGGTTATATCGAGATTATTTAAAAGTACACTGTGTTAGCCAACAGAGTCCTTTATGTTTTGCTGAAGCAGGCTCCCTCCTTGCTAAGTAGTGACCCCTTAAGGAAAAACCGAGCTACTGCCGCCAGTACTATCTCCCCATCTCCTGCTGTTCTTTCGTGAGGGTTGCTTTTTCTCCCCGCCCTGCCTGGGGCTTATCCCCTCAGCTTCGGTTCAGCACATTTGAGAAAGGATGTCGTAACGCTGTCTGTCAAGAAACCCCAAATGTGACTCGAATACATCTGTAACTTTTTGTGTCAAGAACTGTACCCATGTATTCTCCCCTTACTCTCCTTCCCATCTTGATTTGATTTTTCACTAAAGTTGTATCACCAGGCCATTTAGGAAGCACACTTTTTTTTACCCTGATGTTTTGCAGTCGATGTTGTTCGCTGCTCTTCTTTTACCATACAGATAGGACGTAGATCAGCATTGGGGTTTTTTCTGTTTGTTTCAAAGTCCAAATGCTGAAAAACCAAAACGCTGGTTAGCCACTGCTTCTTCAAAAGCTGCAGGAGAGTATGCTGAAAAAACGGAATCCGAAAATTTCTGCCAAAAAGGTGAGGAAATCGGTATACATTGGGTTTTCACTGTTTTGTCTTTTTAGGCCTGATTTGGGAAGATTTTTTAAAATATCTTCAGTCCAAGAACACTGAAAAACAATTTTAAAACATCTTTTGTGTATGGTGGTCATTTTTGGATATCTAAGGGACATGCACAAGTCTCCTCAAGAGAAGGAGAAATCACTAAGAACTGTGAAGTAGCAAACCTAGTTTTAGATTCTGATTCCATCTGCTTTTCCACGTTGCATGACTTTTCCAGGAAAAACCTTCCATCGTGAGACTTGAAGTAGTTAGCATAGATCTTTTCTGTAACTTCTGAGTATTGTGTTTTCCACCCAATGGTGTGAGTGCAAGTCCTACAGGCAATAGTTATCAGCAGGGACTATGGCTCAGATTAGCGGAGTAACTATATACAGATTCCTGAAGTTTTCCAGCCGATGGTGGAGTTCAGTTTGGTGCATTTACACTGTTACCAGTTATTCCACAGCTGTCTTGGGTATGTATGGCTGTTGGGTGCAGTTTCGTCTGTGAACTGCAGCAAGGCTATACCTGACCAACAGCTGCTTGTGGGAACTGACAGTTCTGGGACCAGCCCCATGAGAAGTAGGAACGGACCCACCCTGAGAACAGTGAGACCTCCCAGGGCCGGGACCCTCTTGCGAATCACCAGGTGCGGGAGCACACGCTGCTCTTGCAAACCCTCCGTCCCCTGAGCATCCCCCGCCGCCGCGGGGGAGGCGGCACGGCCGGTAACCTCGCAGGTTAAGCGGAAGCCTCAGCTTAAGCAGGTGCCTAAGTGGCAGCATGTCAGTGCCCGATGAATCCCGCGCCCGCCTCTCGCTTTCCCGACCCCCCCGCCGGGACCACCCTGACCGCCGGGAGAGGCGCCGGCCTTGCCCCCCTGGGCAGCGCCGACCGGCGGGGCGGCTCCGGGCTCAACACCGCCCCGTCCTGCCCTGCCCGGCCCCTGCCCGCCCCTCCCCGCCGGGGCCGCGGTGCCTGCGCCCTGCCC
>VYZT01033240.1:0-16273 GCA_013400735.1 Pomatostomus ruficeps | reverse complement strand
CGCCGAGCTCCCGGAGCGGCGGAGGCGGCGGCGCTGCCGGGAGCCCCTCGGCTGTCCGACCACGGTTCGGTCTGCTGCCCTATCTCCCTCCCACTGGCCCCGAAATCCTGAGAGGCTCTCGGTCAGCTGTTACTTTCTTCATATTTCTTTTCCCCCCCTCCATTTCTTGGAGGGCATGAGGCTATCTCTCCTGTTACAAAACACATTTTCTGCCCCTTCCTTTCTCCAGAAATCACTTAGCGTAGTTGAACAGATGGCCAACTTTCGTATGGGGTATTTTGTCTAAACTTGCAGCTATTTACTCAGGGATGATCAGAGAGGACATTTCGCTCACTTAGCAGCACGTGTTGTTGCTCTTATGCCTCCTCAGTATTAAGCATAAGAATTCATGCCAGTGCTACCCTTGTCCTCCGTAGGTGTTCAGAAGCAGGACCCAAAGGAAGGGTCACAGCTGAGCGTGCTGCCCCGCTCACCAGAGTTACTTCTCTGTGTCAGCCAAATGCCCCAGTCAGGATCAGGACTCCTGGTGCAGTACTAATACATATGAGCACATGATGCTTTTCCTAGAGATCTTGGGTTATGCCACCTAGTTTATCAGAAAGCCTAGTAGTATCTATGGATACACTTAGCTTTTTGCAACACCAATGTATAGCTGAAGTTACTGTTCACCAATTTCTTTGAATGCTTTGGGGTTTTGTGAGAAATTGTTTTAAAAGAAGCATGGGAAAAGCAGTCAATTGCCTGTGGCTTGGTTTGGGGTTTTTTGTTTGGCTGGGGTTTTTTCCCCGCTTTGTGTTGTTTTCCTGTCCAAACAGCCAAATTAACATGAAGCCCAGTAGGATAAAACTTTTTAAATATGCCTACATTAATTTTGCTTAGTGCATCATGGCCAACATAGTGCTGCTCTAGACTTCAATCATCAGCCCTCTGGGAGGATGTGTGTGATTCAGCAGCAGCAGATATCCCTTTGGGCTACTAATCTTTACAAACTAGCACTGCCCAGTGCATCCCCTTCTCTAGGTTGTTTGGAGACACAGCTCAACCAGCTTCTGCTCAGCGGTGGCTGTAAACAAGTTTCAGGTACAGCAGGGATGGTTTTCCTTGTTACGCCAAGACAGAAACAAACACTTCTTTTGACCTTCTTTTTCTCTTTCACCAGGTTTTTATAATGCTGTTACACTATGCAAGCATTATAAGCATCTCCTGCTAAAACTAACCACCTCTGGCATTAAAACATTTAAACCTCTGGCAAACTTATCTGTGACAGCTGGGCTGTTTGAAGTGTTTGGGGGGGCTTTTTGTTTGTTTTTGTGGCTGACAGAAAACAGGAAGACTCTGACAAGTTGGACAATTTGATAGGAAAGATCTGTCGAGACACATGTTTTCTCACTGTGCACCTTAGAGTTCTATAGCATCCCATCCCATTCATGTAGGAGAGCTTTCTTTGTCCTGTTGTGCAGTTTTCCGTTTTCAGTAGAGCAGGGTGCTGGGGGAGTAGTGAAAGGAGCTGTAAACCAGAGGGCATATTTTTGAGTAATCCAACCAAATCAGCTTCTAAACTAGGCAGAGATTTTTGGGAAGATGGTCTTCTTTCTCTGTAGAGAGGAGCTGGAATAACAGAAAAATCCATGCAGGTAAATAGCACCTAAGGCTTAGCTATCTAAGCGTGATTAATTCTCGCTTCTGGTGGTCTGATTATGTCTGCCATGGTGAGTGTTTTACCTGAAAATCTGGAGGGTAGCAAATGTAGATTATGGTTCATCAAGGCAGGATTCAGATCATGCCAGCTCCTAAGGCTTTGCTAAAACTCCAGAAGGCTAAGTCTTTACTAAGCCAAAATATGTCAGTGTTTGAAACAGAAATAATCCACTTTTCTGGCAAGTGCTTACTCAGGTCTCCAAAGCACCAGTATGTTTTTATAGGTATGAAAGAGTACCGCCTTCATCCATACCTGACATTGCTAGTCAAAAGTTTCCTGTGTGGGCAAGAACTGAACATTCTTCTGTCTTATGTAATAAAAATCCCATTCCTTCCAAGATGAGTGTATGTGGCAGTATAGTTCACATGTGTAGCTAATCCATGTAGTCTGTCTAATGGGAAAATGAAATACAGCATAAGGCATCACTGTAAATTTGACTCAGAATCAGATAATGTCACACTGGCCGTATAACAGATTTTATCTAATCTGTTACTTAAGGGTATTATCTGGTTTGAGGGACATTTAGAACTAGAACTGATACTTAGGAGAGAAAGAGCAGAAAGGCCGGTTAATGTAAAATGTAGCAAGAGAGCAATTTTTCATTTCAAGCCATGGACTTTTATTCTGTTTGCTCAAGCATATTAAAGCTTGAATTAATTACTACTCTACTTGCGTTGATTAACAGTACTGACTGGGGATAATATGAAAGCCTTCTGATGGGACCACAGTTTTCCTTTTTGCTAAGACAGTTTTGCAGCCATACCTGTTGTCATTTGGTGTGTTTAGGGTGTGCAGTCTGAGAGGTTATGAAACAGTTTTGCTTTTAGTTACCTGCTTTCTTTAGATGAATTATGTCAGAAGTCGTAGTCTTCACTGTTGTGTTCTTATCTATGAGGAGTTTTCATCCACTTACAGTCTTCCTTACAAAGAACAGTGGCTTGCAGACAGTCCTCAGTTTTAAGATCTAGCACTAGAACAGAAATCCTAAGGAGGTGTTCAGCTTTTTGCTTAGTGCAGTTTTTTCTGACCATAGCTTCTTGCAACTTGGTTTGCTTTCATCTGTGAAAGTATATCATATGCATTTCAGTCCTGGGTCTGGAAACGTTGGTAACTTTTCAATGGGTTGAGAAGCAGCTTTTTCAACTGGGAAGAAAAGGTATGAGAAAATGTTTCATATTCTGTCATAACTTACCCAGAAACTCCAGAATTTCTATTGGAGAAGAAAGTTACTTATTGAAAAAAAAAAATATGAAGGAGGTTTGGCCTTCCCTGCTCACCTGCGCAGTGGTAACACAGAAAAAAAATGTTCATGTTTTCCATTGCCCAGGTGAAGTCTGGGCTCTGTTAAAAAAGTTCAGGGAGGTCCATGTTGCTATGGTTTCTTTGTTGCTAAAATTATTTGGAACATTTACTCCCCCTCACTACAAGTGGTCTTGAATAAACTGATATTGTCTGGCTTGTGTCAAGCCCAGGGTGACTATAGCTTCCTTTAGCAGGGCACTCTGGACCATGATAAATACAAGGGGTGGAAAACTGAAGAGAGAGTATTATAAATGGACAGAAGCTTACAGTTTTTCTCCAAGTTATATCACTGAACAGCTATGCCAACTGAGTGTGCAGACAGGCTCAACAAATCTGCCAGCAGGGCTTCCTAGGGCATTGCCAGCACACTGAAAATACGTCCAGCATGGGCAGAGGAGGCTTATTTGGGAAAGCTGAGGTTGGGAATCAAGGTCTCCAGACCTGCCCCTCACAGAGGCACTGCTCCTAACTTACAGTGCTGTTAGACCAGGAGCACAGGGGCTGGGATGAGGCCCTTGAACCTGCCCAACCTTAGTGTTGGACTGCGTAACATGGGGCTAGTGCAGAGAGAGAAAGGAGTCAGCCCTGGAAAAATCCCTCTGTGGAAGCTGTGGTTTTGTCAGTAAGGTGGGGTACCAGAACATCAGCTGCCCAGCCCCTTTGTCAAGTGTTTCCAGACATCTCAGGGAATGTGAGTGTTCAGGTGATTCTGCTTAGCAGAGAAGACCAGGGGGAGGTTTCTGGGCTTGAAAGGACACAGTGTCAGAAGATGTGAAGTATTTCTCAGGAAAACACATTGATGTGTGTGAAGACTTGACAGTGCTGTGAACTCTGGCCTTGGGTTTTATCAGCCACTCTCTAGTGGTAGGAAGAGCAAGGCTTCACAAGCACCTGGTGCCAAAACACAGAGAAGATCAAGCTGCAGGTGAGAGATTGGTTGGGAGGATTAGAGCTCAGTCTGAGGCTTCCTAAGTTTAAACTGATATTCAATATTCATAGAGGGATATCAGAAGACAGATCACTATTTTAACATGAATTGAAGAGAAGAGTCTGGGAGATGGAATGAGAGCTGTGATTTCTGACAAAGGTTGTCCATTTTTAGAGTTAAAGTATTGCTTAGAAGGAATGACAACTTATTTTGGTGTTTCCAGTTCAAAATATTTATGTGCTGCTGGTATGCTTGTACATTTTTCTGTGAGGAAAGCCTCTCTACCTGTGTGCAATGCCTGAATTCTCCAAACATTCCACACAATCTTCAGAGCAATTTTGAGAATGAATCCTTTAAAAAGCATGCGAATGCATTCATGTTTTTTTTAATAAACGAGATTAGTCACCATTCAAACTTTTTTGAATTAACACTAGAAGTACTACTTGACTGCAGCCATGGGAATGCAAACAGAATGGTGAGAACATACCAGTACAGTTGTCCAGTAAATATGTGTGCGTGTGTATAGAAAGACATTCCCCCGTGAAATAAATCCAGAAACTGTTCTGAACTTTGTGCAAATATTGATGGCTGGGAAAGGCTGAACAAAATTTTTATCTTTCATGTAGAAATGCCAGAGCCTGCTAAGCTATGCATGGATTTTAAAACTTTAATCTCTGGCAAACCTTGTGAGCTAACTCTTAAATCTGAGTTTGTCTATTTGTAATTGTGGGCTTCTCAGATTTCTGGAAAGGCACTAACTGAAAAAGGAGGGAAAAAAAAGGGTTGAATGAGACAGTTTGAAACAGCACTCAAGTAAAAGTAAAAAAAAAAGAAAAAAAGATCCTATGCAGCTGATATTTCAGAATACTTCAGCACTCACCATTTGGGGCAGCTCATTTTTCATCTCCTCTACTGAATCAAAGTCACTAAGTTTTCAGAAAAACTTTTTGCGTGCTTGGTTGGTGAATGTCTAGCCACAAAAATCGCAAGAGAAGCTACTGAGCATCTTTGACAACATATTCTACTTTAGGCACTTAAGTGGCAATTTGTTATTCTTAAAGTAAGGCAAGTTAAATGCAGAGCTGTGGAAAACTTTGTTCCAAGCATCTCCCTTCCCCTACCTCCCCCTTTTCAATCCATCGATAAGCATCTGATAGCCCTTTGAGGCAGGTGGTTATAACCAAAACAAAACAGTGAAGAACAATTGTGTCTCAGGGTGTCAGGATCTGGAAATGCTATGAATTCTTACCAAATCAGTGTTTTGCTAACATTCCAAAAGTAACAAGAGTGAATGTGCCTTTAACAGTACTGATAGTTTATCGTGTTCCGTTATGATACAAGAAAACAAACCAAGTGTCAGTATTTTGTATGAGTCATTCTAGTTGTGCAGAGAGCTGCTCGAATGTGCTTGAGGTGTTTGAGTTAACCCTCAGTTGCTCCCTCAAGTACGCGGAGCCCTGGGTCTGGCGGGGGAGAGGGTCTTGTTGCAGGTCTAGAAAACCTACCGTGGCAGGCTTGCAGCGGGAGAGTCACGGTACCGGTGCCGGGGCTGCAGCTCCGCGGAGAGAACAGGCGGGCTGCGGTGCTGGCGTGCGGAGGCGCCTGTGAAAGCGCCGCTTTAAAAATAAAGAAAACAACCGAACTAACAGCAAGAGGGGGAAAGAGCCGCCGGTGACCTGCGGGAAGGGAGCGGGGCTGGGCAGGGGTGCGGTGGCGCTGCCGATGCCCGCGGCTTCCCCGCCGCCCCCGAGCGCCGAGCCCTGCGACAGGCATCCGCTGCCAGGATGCTCCTCAGTCCTGTGGCGTTGTGGGTGCTTCACCACTGTCAGAGCATGGTTCAAGTGCGGGTTGTTAAGGCTATTGTGTTGTGCTGAAGGTCAGTGGATGTGCGGTAAACAGGTAGAGAAGCTGTGAGGGAGACTTGGGTCCTGGACTCTGCTCTCATGCAATATGAGTGTGAAATCGTCTAGTGTGAGGTCAAAGGGATGCTTTTCTTCTCTTTTCGTTCATTCTCTCGCTTCTTCCTTTCCTACCACATTTCCTCTATCCCTCTATTCTTCCCTTCCTTTGTCCTTTCTCTTCTTCCCTTCTTTCTTCCCTTCCTCCTTCCCAACCATCTGTCCTGCTGTCCTTCTTTTATGCATCCCTTTTTGTTCTTATTCCATCCTTTTCTTTCTCCCTCCTTTCTTTTCTCAGTCTTTCTTTCTTTATTATCCCTTCATCCTTTTCCTTCTTTTTTTCCCCCTTCTTCCTGTCCATCCCATCTGCTCTATTTCTCTTAATGAAGGAAAAATAACAATAAAAGGAAAGTAAAATAAGATATTTCATAAGGGACTGATAGAGATCTTTAACATAACCTCCTGTCTGGAGTAACTGCTAGTTTTTCATTTATGCACAGAATACTACTTGTGTCTGGTTTTGTCTTTCTGGTTGTGTAATTTTCTGTGGGAGCATTAGATTTGGGGAGAAACTGACCGTGTTATGTAGTTTGTTCACCATGGGCCATTTGAAGCCTAGCTCTGACAACCAAGTCCACAGGCTTCACAGGTCAGGGAGGAAGAGGGAGATGTTAATCCACTTGTGACAGTTCACTTGGGAGCCTTTACTCATTCTCTCTGTGCATCTCTTCCTCAGGTTTTATGAGCTAATGGTCCTTCCACCTCTGTAGGCAGGGGAATCCAGGTCAGGGAGTTTGGGCTTGGCATTCAGACAGGGACTCAGGCTGAGCCTTGCTCAATGCCTTTCTCCTGCGTTAAGAGTTTTCATTTCACCCTTGAGTCAACCACACACCATGTCCTATGGGTAATGGTTAATCCCTTTGAAGACAGTTACCGAAGCATGAACGCATACTTATGGTGACTAAACAGAGTCCCTAGTAACATTCAGTTGCAGAGGTGATAGATAGGGGTCGTTGTCACTGCCATTACTGCCAGAAGAGTTAAATTCTAAATCCAGTATTGGGAGACTCTGTGTATGTGTGTGTGAGCACATGCAGGTGCGATGTTTTGGTGGGATTGTTGCCTTCTCCAGTTATAGACTATTCACTTTTCCTTTGGGGAAGTCCACTGGACTTAGAAAAGAGAAAAAAAAAGGCTGTTCTCTCAATGCCGTGTTGTGCCTGTTTACGAAACAGCACCGAAAACTGCTCTGAATTATTGTACCATATTTGGTATGAGTGGCCCCATGTTATTCTGTGAATATATTTTTGCATGTCCTCTTGAATTTCACCAAATAAACTGGTGTTGTGTGTGTCATCACAGTCACTGAGCTCTAGCTGAAATCTCTGTTCTTCAAACCACCCTCTGTGGAACAAGCTCTCATTGCCTAGCATCGTACAGTTTTTGCATGTCCAGGGTCACAACAGATCACAGTCTGATCACAGAAATCAGAGTTTCCTGACTCTCAGTCTAACAGCTTTCTTCAAACCACACTGTTTTCTAACACATGGCCGTAACATATAGATATCACAAACCTGTCACTTGCCTTTTTTTTTTTTTTAATGTCAAAAAGATTCCTTTCCCTGTGTGAAAATAAGTTTCCTGGTGGGCACTGTGCATTCTCGATATGTCTGGCACAGGGGAGATAGAAAGAGGAGGGGTCTTTTTAGGTAGCAGGCACATTGCTGTCCTGCTGGAACTATGCAGCCAGCCCTATGGCAGGTGCTTTGTCCACAGGGTGAATATGGGAATGGAGGGCATCAGAGAAGATGTCAGTTCTGCCATTGTGCCAGATCTGCAAGTTCAGGGAGAGTCACTGGCAGGATTTGAGAGACCCTCAAAGAAAAGGTTTTGTTAGAGAAGTTTTCCAACAGGCTGCTTCCAAGGACAGCATGTACCTTTGCAAGAATGAAAGAGAAACCTCCCATGCAGAGCTTCCCCATTCCAATGGGAACAATATGACCTGTAAAAACTGGTGTCCCAGGGCAGCCAGTGCCTCCTTCTTGTTTCTGCTCTCTGCTGTACTTCTGCAATGATCCACACCAGCTTTAGAGCAGTGTCCTGATCATCTCAAACGAAGTTACGTTACGACAAGTTAGCTTGTTAAGCCTTTGAAAACAAACCTGAAAATACAGTAACTGCTAGTTGACCCTGTTCTTGGAAAGAGCGGACTGGAAGTGCAGAAGTACAGACTGCCCTGTAAAGAGTTTGCTCTCTGTCAAGCTCTAGAGAATGAATGAATGCAGCTGCCAGTGCACTTGTGGGTTAGTTAAAAGGCAGGGCTTTTAAAAGTCACAGCAGTTGTGCAGAGGAAGAACTTGCCTGGGCATGTGGAGGATTTCTGTCCCTCATATCATCTGAGATGAGGATTGGCATAATTTTTGAAAGATGGGCTATAGTTCAAGCAAAAGCTGTGGGATGAATGCAGAAATTACTGGGTGAGAGTAATTTTCTGTTACAAGCTTCTAGTCTGGCGGACATTCTGAGCAAGTTATTGCCAGACTTAGTGTTGTAGATTCCAGCAGTCCCAGCCTAGTCCTTTTTATCTTGGTACATTTTGATCTAAATGCAACTTTTACTTAAGCATGTTGCTCATGACATGTGAGAAGGTACTGCAAGTGTACACAAGGCTAAGTGTAAATGCTGAATGATAAGATGAACTGTGGAAAAAAAGAAACTTATTGTCAACCAGACTGAAACTGATGTTAAGCACAGGTTTTCCTGGCTTTGTGAGGTGCCAGCAAGGTCAGAAAAAGGAAAACTATTTCAGAGCAATAACAACAATCTGAAGTGAGAGCAGGGAGGATTTTGAAACAAGGTCAGAGAGAGGGATTTAAAATAGATAACTGTCCTGTTAACTCGGGTTCATGCCTTGGTTATTTTTCCTGTCTGTGGGTGAGGATGTCTCTCATACCACTCTGTCCTCCCACTTACAGTGATGACCACCTCACCTGGGTGAGGAGCCTCTTTGTAGGGACCATCCTACCATCATCCCTCATCCTAGCTGCAAGGTCCCTCCTGAGGCCCATGTCAGTTCCATAAATGCCAGAACCCACTGGTCTCAGCAACCAGTGTCCTTGCTTCCATCCCCAAATTTGCCACCATCTTCTCATCCCTTCTCCAGCTCCCACGTGACTCTTAGAAGCTGATAGCAATAATTAGGCCAGTTTCCAGGCCTGGAACAATCCAGTTTTCAGGCAGATTGCATGAGGACAACCATTTCTGTGGTAGTTTGAGTTGTACCTAACAGTAGGATGAAGGCAGAGGTTGTTGTTAAGGAGATGTCATCCTCACTGGTGTCCACACAAAAAGAGCAAAGGAGGGGATATAATTTCTAAGAGCTGTTGCGAGAGAAGTAGCTTCATCTAGGTGTTTTGTTTTAAAGGTATGAAATTAATTTCACATCTGCTGCCACTGCCATTGCTTCCTCTTGCAGGGAGGTGCAAAGACAGGTTCCCAGGACACCAAAGATGGCTGAGGATTGCTTAGTCCCAGAGTGGATCTTTAAATGCTTCTCATGGGTCATTCTAGGCTTCCATGATTTTTGCTCAAGTTGAGTTTGACTTCAAGTGCCATTAAAGCTGATGTAAGCTGCTAGGTCTGTATAGCTCTTCTTCTGTTCAGGGTCCCTGGTTTGAGTGTCTGTTTCCCTTTTGATTCCCAAAACATCAGACTTGTCTCCAAAGACAAGTTTTGCTGAGTGATTGCTGCCACAGTGAACTTGCCTGAAGGTACCTCCATGGCATTGACAAGAGGGAAAATGAGATGAAATGGCAGGAGGACATGTGATGGGTCCACTGGTCTGCCTGATGTTCCCTCTCAACTGCACAGGTGATTTTGCTACAGATGGTATTCTGTCGTTGACTTGCTCATGGTTTTTTTTTTCTGCCTTAAGCCTGTGATGAAAGGTTTTCTTCCTTGGGGCATTTGGGTCAAAATCACCAGCAGCAAGTTTTATCCAATCCGTCTTACCCATTGCAGGCAGTCCTGGGGGCACTGGGCCTGTGTATCACTCTGTTGTCCACATCTAAGCCCTGAAAGGAAAATTATCTTCCTGCTTACTTACATGCAAGTTGACCTTTAAGAAATGCATTGAAACTCCGTGAACATCACTGGGAGGATTTGCAGACTTAAACTTAAGCACTTTCCTGAGCATTCTGGTAAATGGAACTAGCTGGGACAGTGTGCCTAGGTCTAGGTTTCCCCTTCTCTCACCCTACACAGATAACCATATATTTTAAACTCTAAGCAGACCATCCTACGTGTGCTTTGACAAGTCTCAAAAGGGCCAGGTAAAAATGCAGTTAAAGACACTGCAAATTATTTAAACTGAGAATAATTAAAGAATTTCTGTCCCCCAAAAACTATTTTTGGAAGAAATTGCTGTAATGCACTGTATCATGTCTGCTGGCCTAGAGACACCAAGCAGAGAAAGATAATTAAATTGAATGTCTAAGGTTTGCTGTTGAGGCTGGTGGTTAACTCACCTGATGTGTGATATTGGGTACGTGTACATTTGGAATTGTTTTGGCATCTTTTTCATCTTACCCTCTTTATAACAGCAAAGTGATAGCTTTTGCTCATTCTATTCTAAACTACTGAGCTTTCACAAAGAGAAGGCAAACTCTTCATATTTTTTTCCCCCGGAGTCATGCTAGAGCAATATTAGTGTAAACATATGTGTGGACTTGTGCACAGACATGCACTCCAGCCCATCACTACTGCAGCAAGAGAGGAGTTAATTCTGAGTGTTCAAGACCTGCTAGAGCTATATTACATCACAGAATTTATCCACTGGGGATGTGTCAAGAAAAGAAAAGGATTCTTTTCTGAGACATTTTTAACTCATGGTTCCATAAAAATGATGGAGCTCCTGGAGAGAGCTCCTTGGGGAATGTTCCTGTGAAATATGCCAACAGCTGGATGGCACAAATTTGGAAAACCCTACTGTCCCTAAAGAATAGAACTGAAAGCCACTGTGAGAAAGCAGTGTATTTTCCAAAATAACCCTTTTAATTCTGTATTAATGTTATAGAGAGGAACAAATGCGTCTTCTTTTGATAATGTGGGGAAACAAGCTCTTAATGGAAAAGCAGAAATCTCGCGATGGCTCAGCAGAGAAGTGTAGAAATGTCCAATACAGTGAGTTCACTCTGATTTTTTTTTTTTTTTTAAGCTGCAGTTGGGTAACAACTCCCTTAGCAGAAGAAAGAAATACCAAGCAGCCTCAGAACTGCCTTGTTTTGTGGCACATTTCATGATGTTTCTCACTGTCAGTTTCATGGCAATACCCAGTTCTTTGCAGATCAATGCCAAAGACCCCAGGTAAAAATCAGAGCTATAAATTACTTTGAGGGATAAGGAACAACTTGAGGTATTTACAACTGAAATTAGTTTGTGAGACTATTTCCCTTCAGAAAACCATGGCGACTGCTGGCTCTAAACCAGAGAGTACACAAAATAAAAAGCAGAAGGCAGGACTACCCTTACAGTGTTTGCACATGTTCTCGTAACCATCAACAGGGTGCATTTCTGTCCAGTAAGACTGCTCAAGGGTTGTCATTGCTGTTCCAGTGGAAAGCCCCACCTCACCAGACCCAGGAGCCTGTCAAGGTTTCCGTCCACCTCCAAGCCCCACCAGAGGAGCTAGGGGCAGCTTTTGCATCTGCATCACACCACAAAGGCTCCTAGGCATCTCACCTGCTTCCACGGCAGCTTGCTGACCTGTAGGGCTTTGCTATGACCAAAAGGATCACTGCTAGTGATTTCTGGTTACTTTTTTTTTTCTAGTCACCCATAATCAGCTGTAGCTCAACATGGGATACTAGGCTAGTCTAGCTTTTTGTCTGATCAGAATTGTCATTTTTATGTGTGCCAAAATATGCTTGAGGAAGAAGTGAAGAATGGGCATGTAAGCCTACTTCACAAGGGAAATTATTGGGTGTGGAGGGTTTTTCATTCAAGAGGGGAGGATATGCACTTGACCATGAATGAATCTATCAGCATCTCTGGGCACCTTCCTTAAGCAGTTGTCTGTTTCTCATGTTCTCAGTGCTCTGCTTCTGTCCTGTGTCTGCTATATTTCTTTCCCCAGAAGCACCATCCCCATTTCTGACTCAGTTCTTGCCTGGACCATGCTGTATATAATGTTTCTAGGTAGGAATGTGGGGGTGGAAAGACCACATGAGGTCATAAAGTTTTTGTGGAGTTGCAATTTGATCCAAAAAGTGAATTACCAGGTGCTTCTTCAGAGAGGGATTGGGGTGGGTGGGGGGGAGAGAGTTATATTTAAATACGTCATTTAGTAAGAGCTTTTATTCCAGAAGATAATCAATTCCGTTTATTCTCTAAATGTGCATTTGTTTTATCATGGCATAATTCTAGGATGATGCTTAAATAGATCAGTAGATTGAACTTAACAAATTGAGAAATAAAAAAATAATAAGACAATGCTACATATAATTTTCCCCAAGAAATAGGATTTTACCAGACTTCTGAGTAATAAAACTTTAAAAAGGCAATACATTTCAGGTATTTCTTTTCATAAATTTACCTCTACTTTGCAGAGAAGGGGGAGAGGAGAGGTACTGCTCTAGTAATCAGCATGTGAACTCTCCAGGCCAGGGTGGATATTGCATCAGTCAGTAGGCTTTAATCAAGACGGAGTGGCAGAGAAGCTTTGTAGCACTCTGCAAGTGTATGTACCATTGCTGAAATGGTTGTTGACTCTCAGGGAGGCTTCTTGTAACAGAGGGTTCCTATGGAAGGGTGTTAGAGGGGTGCAATTGGTCATGACTTGGCTGGGAGCCTGCTGGGTCTGCTCCTCAGCAGACAGAGCTGCTAGAACACAGGTTGTATTTTATTTCTGCTGTGTTTCTGAACAGAACCACTGAGCGCTGCTCCCCTATCCACTTGTTCAGTCATTCAGCAGGGAGAATGAAATGGAGGCAAAAGCAGCACTGCTTATGCATGCTTGGAAGGCAGGAGGCTGTGATCAGTGGTCTGCTTATGCAGGGACACCTGGAAAGCTCATCCAAATGAGCTTTTAAAGTGTATACTTTAAGTCATATTGGATCATCACTTGGGTTTTTTTATTATTTTTAACCTAGCTCTAAACCAGAGAGAATTAAGATCACGCTTTTTCTGAAGGTGTGTCTCCACCAGAGTGTAACTAAAGTACTTTAGATTCACACTTTGCATTAGTTCAGCAGAAGTTTTGCAGTCTGTCCTTGCACCAACAGCCCTGAAATGCCTTCCCCTTGCTGTTGAGTCCAGGATAAGTTTCTAGCCCCAGCCAGGGGAAACCAGAGGTCCAGCCTGCAGTGCTGCTGTGGTATTACACATGAAGTGTTACCCAAAGGCAGGGAGAAGTCAGCTTGGGACCATATTCAAGGGGACGGGAGAAGTGTTGGAAAAGTAAGGACAGGACTGGGATTTGTGTGGCTGGACATCAAGCAGTGAGAAATGAGTGAATAGAGAGGTCCTTGGTGGAAAGCTAAAATAGGAGGGAGGAGAGTGAGAGCAGAGAACTTGGGGACCAAGATATGTCTGGGAGATTAGACTGCAGGAAGAGCAGGGTAGAGGCACAGGGTCATTTTTGGCTCAGTGGGAGACTGGAAATTGTTGGGAAAGGGGGGAAACTGAGACGTATCCAACCCACAACAAGGGTGGGATGAGCGGAACAGAGAAAGAAGGTGGCCTTGTGGGGGGAGGAAAAAAGGCTGTTGATACAGATGGTGTTGTGCAGCCCTGCGTCCCCTGGGGTTAGCAAGCAAAGTGACTTCACTGACCACCCTCGTCATCTTTTCCTCGCCTGCTTAGCCATTCTGTTGCCATGCAGTGACCATGGCAACCCAAGTTTTTGACTGGCTGTTCTAGGATGGTAGCTGTAATGATAGCGGTAGTGAGTATTGACAGAGGGGAGGGGAAGGCAAGCAGCTGTGGAGCAGGGGAAGTTGCCTGAGTACAGTAATCGTCTTTGGCAGGTCAAGGGTGAACTGTGGCCTGCGGGAGTTGTACAATGCCCAAGGCTAGCAAAGTGGTGTTATAATAAACCCCAGATGTTTCCGCTATTTACAATGTATATGTTATGTTTAAACCTGAAAATGCATCCTAGGATCTGGTGGGTAGGGAAACAGTTATTAGCTGCTTGGAAATGACTTGCTGGTAATGTATCTGTTCCCCCTTGATATTAGCTGTTGTCTGTTTAAAATATAAATCTTCTAACCAGAGACCCTCGCGAGGAGCTTCTTTGCCAAACCAGTGGTTGCATTTGGCTTCATGAGAAACAGCACCATACCCCCCAACGGGTTTCTGGGAGGCTGCATCCTGGGCATGGCAGCCCTGGGAGCCGCGCTCGCAGCCAGTGTGCGTTGGTGTGGGAGAGGCACCGCTGTCAGGCGGGGGAACGCGGCCAGCCACAGGTGCGCAGAGAGCATGGTTTAATTTCCCCAGGCTAATTATTTTAGAGCTGGGAGCCAGAACCCTTGCGGTATGTCATGGGCCACAGAAAAACTTTGAATAAGCATTTAAGAGAGGAATAGGATTTAGTTGATCAGGCTTTTATGCCAAAACAATGGCTTGTCTGTAAGAGTAAATTAGTCAGCTAAACTGTGAATTCGTGGCCAAATGGTTGCTTTGCACAGGCCCTCCAGGTGATCAGTCCTACAGATGGTCCAGGCAAGGCACTCAAAATATTAATGTTTAAAGTGAATGAGTTCCACTGTGGGAAGGCCTGGAGTGGAGGCTCCTGTTCAGAGATGAACTGTTCTGAGTGAATTACTCAAAAGCCACACAAATTTGGAAGAGACATTTTTGCTTCAGTGTTTTATTGGGTTTAACTAACCCAAGAAAAAATGCACACCTTCAGTGAATCCTTATTAATTCCTCACACATGTCCCGTGCCTGCCCTTGCTTCTCTGTTCACCAGTCTGCACTGTGCCACACTCATGCATCGTGTGGGCACTTGGGGTACAAATGGACTTGTCTGGACCCCTCAGCACAGGGTGTACTGAGACTTGCCCATTGTGTCAGGAGTGGAAGAAGACTGCTTTAAGATAGGTTGCGCAAAAACATTGCTGAAGATGAGGTAAGAGTTTGCAAGGAAAATGGCCAGAAATTGAGTCCTCACCCACATGCACTGGTGTTGTGCTGAGAACCTTTTTGCCCAGGATACCTGGGACATGTGGGAGAGTTGAGTAGTCACATTACACAGCACTTGTCATGTCTTGATACGGGTTTTGGGTCTCCATAGGAATGAATCTTGGGGCTTGGGGAGAAAACTGTGCTGATTTTGAGGTTTTGTTACATTTTTCTCCCTCATTTTCTGCTCCTACTCCAAACAGTCCCTGTGCCGCTATTCCATCACAAGTCTGCTGTGACTTCTATTAAGGGTGGTATCTTTTCTTCCTGAGCTTTATTGTCCTCCCATATCCCACGTGCCTGCCTTAGAGTGATTGTCTTGAATTTTAGCCCTGATGAACAACTCCCTCCCTAGCCATCCAGTTTGACAGTATTTCTTATCACACCTCATAAGAAGGGTTCCAGTACAAGCATCTTGCTAGGCAGAGTGCCTAGCATGATGTGAAGGACTCTCTGTACTGTTCTCTGGTTCACTTGGACTCAGTATTGTGGGTGAAGGGTCTTTTGTGTCAGTGGTTTCTAACATGATACTCCAGTTTAAAATGCAGTTAAGGCACGCCAGTCAATATGAATTCAATGCCTGAGGTGGCTGAGTGTAAAATGACCAGAGTTCTGTAAATTCACATCCCATCCTACTACCTACCTTCCCCACATGGAAAATTAAATGTGTAGAAATGTCATTTGCCTGAGATCTTTTTGAATGATAAACTCACCTGTTTTGCTGATTGCAAAAAGGGTTTTTAGTGTTTTTAATCTAATTCAATGTGATGACCAAGTCATAATGAAATTGCTGAATAAGAGTTAAAACAGGGAAAAATTTTTTTCTTTTTCAAAATCAATGCCTAAAACTGAGGTGGCTTCCTTTTTTTCAGGACATGATGACCATTTACTCAAATGTGACTCATAAAGTCACTCCTAGTACTTACTTGTTTAGTGATTCTGTCGAGTGTGAATTCAAAACATGTTTTAATAAAATTTCGGCTTTTCTCCTCTCTCAGAGGTCTGGTAGATCCAGCTAATGCCAAGTCCTTGTCTGTTTCTGTATTTTGATCTTTATCTATCCCTCTGCAGAATAAGATAACTAATACACAGATAACAGATGACGCATTATTTTCCAGCCTAAAATCAAAAATGTAAGAATTTATAGTGTCCTTATAGAGACAGAATATCCTCAGAACTTGGAAAACTGAGTTATCAAATTGAAAATAAGGACTATGCTTGATTACAAATAAGGGTGTTGTAAGAGAAGCCAGTGACAATCTTTCT
>VYZT01033238.1:0-33269 GCA_013400735.1 Pomatostomus ruficeps | reverse complement strand
GCTCCAACAGTTCCATGTCCTCCCAGAATAATTTTAGAATAGGATAACTCCGTTGGGAAGGCACCTACAACGACCACCTCGTCCAATTCCTCGATTTTGCAGATAAAAACCCCCTTGAATCAGGTACAGCCACAGCAGAGATGTAAAAATAATTCCTCGCTCTGAATTCCCAGCTCCTCAGGCAGCAGTGAAGATCCCCACAGGATTTTCCAGTGCCCAACACCCCCCGTGACCCCTGGACCAGGCGGATTTTCCAGCAGCGGCAGCTCAGGGTTCCTGTAACGGGGCGGTTTAAGCCCGGCAGCTCTGGCAGAGCGTGATGCTCAATCCCCTTTATCATGTCCCCTCTCCCTGCTAATTTAAAATTAGCCAAAGCCAGGGCTAATTTTAAAGAGCAGCGATAGGGGGCCGCTGCAGGAACACCGGCTGCTGGGAAGCGAAACAGAAATGGGCTCCGCAGCCTGGATGGTGCTCACTGACCCACTGGAGCCGGGGTAAAATGCAGAAAGATAAACTCGAAGGTCAAAAATAAAACTGGCAAGTTACCCACTTTGAGTAATTTTGGGGGATTTATAAACCAAAGACTAAAGTAGTTGTAAGGAAAACAAGTTAATCATCAACCCCAAATTTTTACCTGACTATTCCTTTGGAAAAATAACTCTTTAAATCAAGATAAGATCAGCGCCTTGCATTTTCTCTCTGGCGAGCAGTGACAGACCCAAGGGAAGGTCCAGGCTGGATTTTAGGAAAAGGATTTTCCCCCAGGGGGTGTTCAGGCACTGCGGTGAAGAACCTTTCCCTGATCTCCACTCGAAACCGCCCCTGACAGCTTCGTTTTCCCCACACCTGCCTGTGAACCCGGGACTGGAGCAGTTTTGAACCCAATCTCGCTGCTTTTATTCCAAACCGAGCCCAGCCACGCTGGAACCGCAGCGCTTTGTCCAGGCGAGCAGAACTTTATTTCACAGTGCGACCTAGTGGCTCCTGCAACAAATGAGCAGCTCCTCGGAAAGCTTCTCCAGGCAGAAACTCAGAGTGGGGTAAATGGAAATGTAATAAAAGATAAGCTTCCACCAGCGCCTGAAATGAGTTAAATTGCAGGGGGGGAAGGGAAAAAAAAGAAGGGAAAAAAGGGGAAAAAAAGGGAAAAGAGGAAAAAATAGAAGGGAAAAGAGGAAAAAATAGAAGGGAAAAAAGGGAAAGAAAAGAAAGGAAAAGAGGAAAAAATAGAAGGGAAAAAAGAAAAAAAGAAGGGAAAAAAGAAAAAAAGAAGGGAAAAAAGAAAAAAAGAAGGGAAAAAAGAAAAAAAGAAGGGAAAAAAGAAAAAAAGAAGGGAAAAAAGAAAAAAAGAAGGGAAAAAAGAAAAAAAGAAGGGAAAAAAGAAAAAAAGAAGGGAAAAAAGAAAAAAAGAAGGGAAAAAAGAAAAAAAGAAGGGAAAAAAGAAAAAAAGAAGGGAAAAAAGAAAAAAAGAAGGGAAAAAAGAAAAAAAGAAGGGAAAAAAGAAAAAAAGAAGGGAAAAAAGAAAAAAAGAAGGGAAAAAAGAAAAAAAGAAGGGAAAAAAGAAAAAAAGAAGGGAAAAAAGAAAAAAAGAAGGGAAAAAAGAAAAAAAGAAGGGAAAAAAGAAAAAAAGAAGGGAAAAAAGAAAAAAAGAAGGGAAAAAAGAAAAAAAGAAGGGAAAAAAGAAAAAAAGAAGGGAAAAAAGAAAAAAAGAAGGGAAAAAAGAAAAAAAGAAGGGAAAAAAGAAAAAAAGAAGGGAAAAAAGAAAAAAAGAAGGGAAAAAAGAAAAAAAGAAGGGAAAAAAGAAAAAAAGAAGGGAAAAAAGAAAAAAAGAAGGGGGAAAGGGAAAAAAAGAAAGAAAAAAGGAAAAAAGGAAGGGGAAAAAGAAAAAAAAGAAGGGAAAAAGGAAAAAAAATAAGGGAAAAAGGAAAGAAAAGAAGGGAAAAAGGAAAAAAAAGAAGGGAAAAAGGAAAAAATAAGGAAGAAAAAGGAAAAAAGGAAAAAAAAGGAAAGAAAAGAAGGGAAAAGAGGAAAAAATAGAAGGGGAAAAAAAGGAAAAAAAGAAGCGAAAAAAAGGAAAAAATATCCCAAGGATTTCCACCTGGATATCCATGGGCACCAACAACCCCATCCCAAATTCCTGCAGACGGATGGGGAGCCAGGACAAGCAGCACCTTTGTGCAACCACCGGGATTTTTCCTCCCTCGTCACTGCTAGGGGTTGGCACAGGGACCAGGAGCACCCAGAGCCCTTCAGAGACCGTCCCTGCCCTTTCCTCCTCCCTCCCAGCCCGGTGACAACGCCAGCTCTGTGCCCAGCCTGTCCCGGCACGGGGACACTCAGAGTGACAGAGCCTCCAAAATCCCTTCCACGCTCCTCTCCGACTCTCCTCTGCTCCATAACCGGAGCTGCTGAACCGATTTCTGCCCCGCTCAGGATCACTTCATCCCTACTGCCCGTTTATATTGATTTATACATTGATCCAAGCATTTTCCAGCCCCACAGGTGCCCTGGCAAAGCAGCAGCTCTGCCGTCCCGTGCTCAACCACACCACAGCTGCAGCACAAAAAAATTGAAATCCTGCTAAAATCCGACAGCTCAGGCAGAGCCAGGGCTGCCAGGATCCAGCGGACGGTGTTAAATCCAAAATGGGATTTATTGGGATCCGAACTGTGAGGGTTTTCCCATATTTAGAAGGAGGAGAGCAGCCCTGGCGTCCCTGGGCAATCCCGCCAGATGAAAGGAATCGTGTCAGGACTAAGTAGTATTAATAGCCGCAGGCACAAAATGAATTTATGAGAATTATAGGGCCCAAGAACGCTTAGCAGTTCTTCCCAATGGCAGCGTTTGTACAATGCCCCAGACACTCAGCCGCTGATAAGCCGGACACACTTAAGGAATTTTAATAAGCCTTTGAAAAGCTTGAACTGATGTGAATTAAGCCCTGAGATAATTCCGACGCAGGGCTATCGTTCTTCAGTTAAAAATAATTGATCTTGGATGTGAACGTCGCAGCCGCGGGACAAAGGCAGAGAAAATGTCCTTTGTCACCGGCGCTGATGGCCACGGCCCGAGGGATCCCCCAGGAACTCTCCCGTGGGGTCAGGGATGAGGATCTCCCAGAAAAGAGGCCGAGATGCGGGAATTAACAGCGCCTGGGTGATTATTGCCGCAATCACTCCATCCCTGCCCCGGAGAGGGTAAAAAACCGCTGCTCTCTTCTTTTTAATGCCCTGAAACACCTCTGCTGCCATCCTCTCCTGAAGCAAAGTTTCCAGCTGCAGCTCAGAACTGCCCATGAAATTTTTTTCTCCCTCTGCATTTGCTGTTTGTTGTGGCAGGAGTGAGGTTTTCCCAACCAGCATTTCTTTTCTGGAATCCTCTGACAGACACTTCTCTTTTTTTGACAAGGTGATAAAAGCAGGAAGCGCTTGTTGAGATCTGCGAATCTAAATAGACGCCCACATCCTCACGAAATTTAATTAGCTTGCGTTAATGAGAATGTAAAATCTCACTTGCTGCCTTTCAGCACGGATATTTCCTTATTTATTGCCTACAAAATTATTTACCACTAAGCCTGTGCAAGATCAGGAACTAAGTTTGGGTCAAAACCTGCAATTATCAAAGACAAAACCATTTTAAAAACATCTGCAGATAAAGACAATGATTGTCTGGGTTTTCCTTTTCCTTAATTTTTAAAAATTTATTTCTTATAGCTTGGTTTTGAATAAGCAGATTACCGCCACAAGCCAGTCAGAGAAAGCGAGGAACCACTGGCATTAAACTATTTTAATTTTTGCTGTAGCTCCTTTCAAACATCATCCCTGACACATAAATGGGAATAACACGAGGATTCCTAGCAGCGTTTGCAATTTCCTATCCAAACGAGAAGCAGCAAAAGCAGATTTTTTGAGAATATGGCTGAGAGAGGAATCCTTCATTATTTAATTCAAAATACACTGCATTTATATATATATATATATAAATGATGTGCTGCATGTATCGATACGCAGAACAGGGGAGGGCTTGCTTATATTGGGAACAGAGAATTATATAAATATTTACTATATTTATATTAACATAGCGAGCAGGGGGAGGATTGTTTCTCTTGGAAACATCAAGCTATCATCAGACACAGGACAGGAGGCCGAGCGGATCAATCGACTTACTCAATATAGAAAAATCTTATCTCGCTCGCAGGCCGGGCGGCCCCGGTGTCAGCGCGCAGATGCCTCTGACAGCGTTATCGGCCATCAACCCGCCCCGCGCTGCGGCGACACCTCCCAAAAGCCAGGAACCCAACCAGGAAAGGTTCGTCCATTCGGCAGATGAAGGGACACCGAGCCGCCCCTCTGCGCGCTCTTTGAGGCTTTATCGGCATCGCCCGGGTGGGTTTGGGTTGCCCATCCCCATCTCCATCCCCGGGGAACGCGCGGGGACAGCGAGCGCGGAGCGCGGCGGGGTCAGGTCCCCGCGCGTCCCCGGCGGTGACACCGCGCCCCGCCGCTGTTGAAAAGGAGAACGCGCGAGGCTTTCATGTGGTTCTATATATAAATATATAGATGTGCGCGGTTCTATCTATAGGCGCGGGTGTGCGCTGATGCCCGCCGAGGCGCTCTCCCCGGCTGCCCTTGGCGCGCTTATCGCCGCTCCCCAGGGACACACGCGGCCTTATCGCCGCGCCGGGCTCGCAGCAGCCGAGTGGCATTTTCCTTTCATGCCGCCAGCGACACCCAGTGCGGGGCAGAGCGTCCCCAGCCGCCCGGCACAGCCCCCCCGATAAGCGGGATGCGGGAGACAAAGGTCGGGAGCGATAACATCTGATCAGCCGAGGTTAAAAATAAAAGGAAGAACAAGTGGAAGGGGGCTGAGGCACGGCGAGGTGGCTCGGCAGCGGGGATCATTGTCCCCCAGGTGCCCAGGGGCACTGCCAGCCCCGGGGAACTGGGGCAGGGACAGCCCAAAGGGGTTGGATGGACCCTGGGCAATGTCTGGATGGACCCTGGGCAATGTCTGGATGGATCCTGGGCAATGCCTGGATGGATCCTGGGCAATGCCTGGATGGACCCTGGTGCCCAAAGGGGCTGGATGGACCCTGGGCAATGTCCGGATGGATCTTGGTGCCCAAAGGGGCTGGATGGATCCTGGGCAATGTCCGGATGGATCTTGGTGCCCGTGGCTGGATGACCTTCACCAAATCTGCTTCTCAGAATATTCCGAGCCAGAAGGGACCCACAAGTCTCACCAAGTCCAGCTCTTAAGTAAATGGTCCCCAACCTTGGTGTTACCACCACCAACCCGATTATTTTTAGCAGCTTTGCAAAGCTGCAGGAGCCTCCTGATCCCTCAGCATTTCAGTGCCCAAGGCAACACTCAGGGGTGCTAACCCATGCAGGGATCTCCCTGGACACCCCATGAAGGGCCAGGGCTTAAAACCAAATAAATTAGTAAAAATCCCAGTCCCTTCCTCAGACTGCAGCTCTCTCTGTGTGGGAGAGGATCAAAGTCTCAGGGCACAGTCACAGCGAGCCAGCACCTCTCAATCCATCACCCACAGAAATCGGCAGAGTCTCCATCACGTGTTCCTGTGAGAAGATCAAACCTCAGCTCCGTGGAAATTCATTCCCTTTGTGGCACAGAGTTTGTTTTGTATTTTATATAAGCAAGCAGAGAATAATAAACCTGATTTATTCACAGCCTCAACCTGAACAGTCCACAAACAGCTTTTGGCAGCAGCAGGATGATTTAAGAGCCCCTGGATCTGGAATTAGGTTGTGGTACAAAGCACCTGCTGCCTGTTTGGGGAACACTTCTCACCTTCGCGGGACAGAAACACAAAAACTCTCAGGGCACCAGGCACAGAAGGGGTTTTGCAGCAATGCACAATCACCAAAACACCACATCTGGGGAAAAAAAATTCCTGAAGATTCTCTTCTGTGAGGATCACACCATTTCAAACAGGGAGGTGAAGCGATATTGAAGCTTTTTCCATCCTCCCCTTTTCCACAGCAGAGCCCCACATATTTGCAGACAAGAACGCACATGTCCCCTGGATATTCTCAGCCCCCAAAAATTCCAGCCTGACTCGCTCTGGGCCACTTGGCACGCGATAGCAGCCCCGCACATTTGGCAGAGACATTTTTAGAAACCTCCACGCTGTGAATTCACCTTTCCATTTCGGTGAAGGCAGTTACGCAGAAAGCATTTCAAAAGCACGACTTCAAACACAAACTTCGTATTTCCCCTCAATTTTTGGGAGGGGAGAAGAGAATTAATAATATTATACTCTTTGTTTGTTTTCCCAGAGTTATCCTGTAATATTTCTGTATTTGATAACACCACAATCAATAACAAAATAATTACGAGTCAAGTCTTTCTCAGCACATTTACAGTGTATGTTAAATTTCCAGTTCTCACTTTTTGCAAGCATTAAAAGGTGATTTTCCAAGGAAACACAGACCTAACTGAACGCTCTGGAAGTGACCCTCATGCTGCAAATTTCAGGGATGTGATGGAAACACAGCTAAAAATCCAACAGCACTGCCTGGCTCCTCACACTCCCAGGCATTTTTTCCATTTTTCCACAGGTGCTCAGAAAAAGCAAATTTCTCTCTGTGAGCTGGACTCCACAAACCTGAGAGCTCTGAACCTCTGAATGTGCTGAGGCTCAGAGCTGCTCCATCCTCATCCCTAAGTGGCTCCAGCTGCACAGCCAAACACCCCCAGGCCCTGCAGCCCCCAGTTAATGAACCAGCAGGCAGTTAATGAGCAGGAGTTCGTTAACCCTCAGCTGCTTGATTGTTGCCAGCTGCGTGTCTCAGCCCCTGAACTCCACAGCAAAATTTCAGCCCTTTTTACTGTAGTTCCTTACTCATTTTAAAGAAGTGTTATTCTTCAAAAGAAAAAGATTTTTACTGCAACTGTTTTGGGGCACTAAATCCACCCTCCACTTGCAGGGAGCAGAGCTGGAACCTGCTGCTTTTTGGGGAGGGATGGCCCAGGACGGACAGGAGCACTCCTGTTTTTCACCTGTCTATGAACCCTCCAGCACAACAATGAACATTTCTCCAGAACCCTTTTTCTTTCTTCCTTCTCAAACACTTTCTGCTCCTGCAACTCTGCAATTCCCTTCTCAGAAGGGCTCCAGCCCATGGCCCCCAGGTCATGGCCAAAACCCAAAATGCAGAAGCCATTCCCTTCCCACCATCCCTGATGGCTCTGCTGCACTTATCAGAACAAACACCTCAGAAAATGCCACTTTCTTTCAAAAAACCAGCGTGACACCGTTTTTTCCCTTCACAACCCAACCTCAGGCACAGAGCAGCACCAAGACCCCAAGACACAACGTCCTGACTGCAAATATAAACCCTCTGCAGACGCAGAAAAACTGCCCAGGCACAACTTGCCACATTCCCTGGATCAGACAACAAAAAGCCAGGCACAACCGCATCCTCTTCCCACAGTACTGCTCTCACTTATCCAAAAAGAAAAGAGAAACCAGGTCCTACCTTTGCAGCAGGAGCAGGACCTGTGGGTCAGGAGCAGGGCAGACACCAGACTGGGGCTGAGGGAGGGGATTGAGCACCACCCAGCCACCCCCAGCTGGGCACGGTCAGGGCTGATTGGGGCAACCCAGGGAGCCGGGAGGGAGCCAAGGAACCTCCATCAGCTGTGCCTCTGATCCACACCCACCCAGGGAGCCAGGAGGGATCCAGGAAAGATGCAGGGAACCCCTACCAGATGTGCTTCTGCTCCAGCATCCACCCAGGGAGCCAGGAGGGATCCAGGAGAGATCCAGGGAACCTCCATCAGCTGTGCCTTTGATCCAGCGTCCACACAGGGATCCAGGAGAGATCCAGGGAACCTCTACCAGATGTGCCTCTGCTCCACACCCACCCCAGATCCAGGAGGGATCCAGGGAACCCCCACCAGCTGTGCCTCTGCTCCACATCCACCCACGGAGCCAGGAGGGATCCAGGGCATCCCCACCACCTCTGTTCCACACCCACCCCTGAGCCAGGGCAGCTGCTCAGGCACCACTTGAGGTGCTTCACCAATTCACCTTTCTCACCCCAGAAAAATTACATTTATTTCACTGATTATTTCCTTCCAGCTCTGTGGCCCACCAGGAGCCTGGATGATTCCTGGCTGCCTGTGCAAGGAAATGATTCAAGTGCCAGGCGATGCAGAGCAATCCTGGAATTTCCACTCTTCCCCTCTCCCAAAAAGTCCAGCTGTCCTTGTGGTTTTTTCCCTAATTCCTTTGTCTCTAAGGGCTGTAAATCAAGTTTATGCAGGTAAATTTATCTACAAAAACTCTCTTTTTGAAGCTGAGTAATTTCTCTTATTCAAACCCAGAATGTGCATATTGTAAATTTATTTTACTCTTTGTGCAGTTCTGTATTTGGGAAAGACTGTGAGGAAGCACTGCCCTGAAATAAAAGGAATAAATATGGAAAACCACACCCACTCTGTCCAGGAACACAAAACAGGAGCAAAACCCCCAACTCTCAAATGCACACCTTGGCAGTAATTTTGCAAATATAAAGCATGAAGTGAAATGATATTAAAAAAAGGAGGAAAAAGCTTTTGATTTTAACAGATTGCCAATGCAGTCCTCACATCTGTTGTGTGAATTATTGGTAACAAACGGGGTTCCCGTTTTTGCTTTGCTCAGAGCCCTCCCAAGGCCAGAGCGACAGAGCCAGGCTGGGTTATGCTCCCAGAAAAACAATCCATAAGCAACCACCGCTGCTAAAGGAAAAGCAGAATTTTCACGCTGAAAGGCTCTTTGAGGCCATCAGACTTTGCTGTTAAACACAACTCTGTTGACACGAATACAATAAATATTTTATTAATGGAATGTGTGAGTTTCTCTCTTCCATCCTTCCCCTTACTCCCAGCACCTTTCACACAGACGGCAGAGCAGTTTCCAGTCCAAGCCAAGGACAAAATTTAATTTCAAGATAAAAAATCAGTGAGAAGCTGGAAATTCAGACTGGCACCTTGGAGTGCCCAGTCCCTCAAGTGTTTAATTCCCCAATCCCACAGGGAAATTGGCATTTCTTCTCTCCACAGCATGATTTTTGATCTCTCCTGAGGCAGGGGCCAGCACAAACCCCTCCCTGCTCTAACGCTCCTCCCTTCATTATTCCATTGAAAAGCCTCACCGTTGTCAACCATCTCTTTCTGATTATTTTTTTTTTAATAGTTCAGCGATGTTGGGATTTTACAAGAATGGGAAGAGTCTTTTTTTGAGGATGTAGAGCACCGTGGCCAGGAAGAGGGCGAGGGCCAGGAAGATGAGCAGCTTGTCGGTCAGCTCCCGCCGGTTGTACTTGGTGATCAGCTTCCTCCCCAGCTGGATCGTCCCAGACATGGACTTGAACTCCTCGTTTGCTTCCAGGATGGTTCGGGAAGAATTGGCTGAAATTAAGGAGTAAAATAAAAATAAAATCAGCAGGTTGTGCTTCCAAATACACAGCCAAGTGTGTGAGGGTGAGATGTTTGGCAACACAGCGAGCGCCCGAGGGATCGTTCTGGGTCAGGCTGGCTTGTGGGTGAGACAGACACAGAGTTCTCACAGCTCAGGGGTGCTGATGGGCTGAGGAGAAGTGCAAAGTGAAATAAGAGCACTGAAAAGCTCGAAGATGCTACTCAAGCTCCTGAATTTTGAATTTTTGGGTTAGCAGGTCAAATCTAGTTCAGGTTTTTCAGCCAGCGCTGCTGGAGGCAGGGTGGAATAGGAATGGTGCTGGAGAGAGACATCACCAGCAGGAGGACAGGGCAATATTTGAATATATTAATTGCACCACTGGAAGTGTTCCCCCAAGCCCCAGCAGTAAATCAGCGTGACTCAAACAGGCTTGCAGAATTATTCAGCTCAAACAGTTTTTAATGGTAATTTTTGACACACACAGCAATTTTCTGCCTCGTAAAAATGAGAAGGGTCAACTACAAGTGTGTGAGAAAACAAACACACGGCCCAAACTTCTCAGCCTTGCTGCTTTCAAACTGCTAAATGAGAGCAAAAGCCCTGGAATCCCCTTTCTCCTGCTTTACAGACAGCACACCCTGTGGGACAGGGCATCACCCTGGTTGCTCACAGAAAGGTCAAATCCAGCATTGTCAAATTTACAAAAAAAAAAAAAACCAGAGTAGAAAGAAATCTGTAACATTTTGCAAAACGTCTTCCAGAGGCATCTTGATCCAAGTGAAAACAGAAATCTTGTTTCCCAGAGGTAATGACAAAGCAGAGCTTCCCTGCTCCACAGCCTCAACCCCTCACTGCATCCCAGGGCTCAGGAAACAGGAATTCCCACCGCTCGCTCAGAATTTGCAGCTGGGTTTTGTAAACGACCTTTGGTAGTTTTTCCCTTGATGAATTCCAAGTGCTGTTCATTCAGAAAGGGGTGAAGAAGTGCCTGCCAAACTGTCTCTTTAATGGGAGAAGGAACACGCGGCTCCTGCAGGACAAACTGTGCCCAGCTGCCACCCTCAGACGGGGCAGAAAGCAAGGAGGGCAAATTTGGGTTATTCATCCTTGTCTTAAAGGTCCCTCTCCTGCCCAAAAGCACAGTGAGGAAGAGGCCCAGGCAGCCACTTCCAAGTGCTCCATGAATCACCAGTCCTGACAGGTCACTTGATTTATTGTTTCGGGAGTCAAAGCCAAGGAACTGGGTGAAATCTCGGTTTCACAGTCCCTGCAGCTCTGCTGACAGAGCCACTGACCCCGGGTTCAAGGCACTTGATCTCGGTGTCTCAGCCATCCCAGCTGGAGCCGGGCTGGAGCAGCCTTCCAGACACTCCTTCCTCCGTGCAGGGATTGGGATCCAAGCTTTTGTTCCCTCTGCCATTCCCAGATCCAGGACAGTGGCACAGAGTGACAGCAAACACACTCCGGGCACTCTGTGAGCTCACCTTGCTGTTACACCTGCTTTTATGTGAAACTAAACCTCCTCCTGAGCCCTTTTCCTTCTCGTGATCATCAAACAGCAACTCCACACAAAGCGCACTCTGATTTCCTGTTTGTGTGCAGCTGCCACAGGAGTTCTGCTTCAATCCTTCAATCACCACTGCAGCACATTCTGCTACCCTGCTCCTGTCCCCACGCTGACAGAACTGACCAGAGGTCCTTCCATGATCCCATCCCTGCCCAATCCCAGCTGTACCCGAGGTCTGCACGCTCCCCACGCTGACAGAACTGACCCGAGCTGCTTCCAGAGCCCATCCCTGCCCCAATCCCAGCTGTACCTGAGGTCTGCACGCTCTCCTCACTGACAGAACCGTCCAAAGCTGCTTCCAGAGCCCATCCCTGCCCAAATTCCAGCTGTACCCAAGGTCTGCACGCTCCCCACAGTGACAGAACCGTCCAAAGCTGCTTCCAGAGCCCATCCCTGCCCAATCCCAGCTGTACCCAAGGTCTGCACGCTCCCCACGGTGACAGAACCGTCCAAAGCTGCTTCCAGAGCCCATCCCTGCCCAAATTCCAGCTGTACCTAAGGTCTGCACGGTCTCCTCGCTCTGCTGCACCTGCTGGGACATCATCCTGCTGATGCTCATCAGGCTCTCCGTGATGTTGCTCGCGCTCTCTGCCAGGCTCTCCTTCGTGGTCTTCCTGAAAATGGGAAAAAAGCAAAGCAGGAAGGGGTGAAATTATTTTTTTTGGCATTCTGGGAAAATGCTGCTGATAGGGAGATGAGAACAGAGCTTGGCACGAAGCGTCTCTCCCAGTGTGCAAAAGACACAAATGGTTTTCACTGCATGAGAAATTCAGATTAACTTCACTAAACAGTAAAAAATAATCACAAAATATGAAAGACCTGAGCCCAAACAACAGCTCAGAATCTCAGAGGGGCCTGGATTTCACCACTTGTTCACCCAGGGTTGTGTAATTCATGAGCTGCTGTGGGAGCATCAACACAAACTGCAACTTTATTATCCTGAGTGTCCCAGGCATTGCATTCAATACACAGCCTGCAAACACTTAAATTCAGTTCTGCAGGTGAAAACAGCAAAAAATGATCTATTTCTCATTTAGAACCTTTCTGGAATTAATGCAAAGGACAATATCTAAAGTTATAGAGGTTAATTTATCCCCTTTTCTGCTTAGATATGCCAATACTAAGGAAAACTGAATTTATCACAATCCTGAACAGTTCAAATCTCCACAAAATAAATGCACTCATGAAGGAAAAGCTACACTCTAGATGTAATTAAATAACTTAAAAATACGATGTCATTTCCATTTAAAACTGGTGAATGCAGCAGACACTGCTTAAACCCCACAGCACGGTGGGACAGCCCAATACCTTTGTCTGAGGATGTCTCTTCCCTGCAGCAGCTGGTCTTTCTCAGAGTTGTCAATAGCAATTTTGCAGGCCAGATTTGCCTTTCTCCAGGCGGCCTGGTTGCTGAAATCACAGGAGCAGAGTGTTGTAACGTGATGGTGACACTTTGCAAGCACAATGTTCACAAAGCAACCACTGCTGTAACCGGGAACTCCTGATATGTGCAAGGACTCTCAGAATCCCGGAAATATTTGGGCTGGAAAATACTTCCAGGATCATCCAGTCCCAGCTGTGCCCCATCCCCACCTTGTCACCAGCCCAGGGCACTCAGTGCCACCTCCAGGTGACACCTCCAGGGATGGGCACTCCAAAGCTCCCTGGGCAGCCCCTGCCAAGGCCTGAGCCCCCTTTCCATGGGGAAATTCCTGCTGCTGTCCAAGCTGAGCCTCCCCTGGCCCAGCCTGAGGCCGTTCCCTGTGCTCCTGTCCCTGTTCCCTGGGAGCAGAGCCCGACCCCCCCGGCTGCCCCTCCTGTCAGGAGTTGTGCAGAGCCAGAAGGGCCCCCGGAGCCTCCTTTGCTCCAGGCTGAGCCCCTTTCCCAGCTCCCTGAGCCTCCTTTGCTCCAGGCTGAGCCCCTTTCCCAGCTCCCTGAGCCTCCTTTGCTCCAGGCTGAGCCCCTTTCTCAGCTCCCGCAGCTGCTCACTTTCTCTGTTTAACTACATTACCACACACAATAACAACATTCTACCCTGACATTCCCTTTTCTCCTCAGTGTAGCATTTATGAAGCAAGGGAACAAGAAAACTGTGCCAGCTGTCAAACAGCAGACTCTTCAGCCACCTTCTTTGAGTTCAGGTGCTCAAAGGGACAGAGTAAGCCAGGACAGGAGAAGGGAGCTGTACCCTGTCCGTCCCTGACCTCATGTTCTGGGGTGTCAGTGGATGTCCTTCCAAACCAGAATGTGAGAGAAGCTGTACCTATCTCTGGTTACAAGGACCTGGGAACAGCCCCAGCTGCCCAACCCACCTGAGCATCTGCTTCTTGTGGTTCTCCACCTCCCGCAGCAAGGCTTGTTTGTCTGACTCCTTGTCCTGCTCCTTCGCCATCTGCTCCAGCTCCTTCGGCAGAGAGCACAAACACCGGAACCCCATCAACCCCGAACACCAGAACCCATCAATCCCAAACACCAGAACCCCATCAACCCCAAACACCAGAACCCCATCAACCCCAAACACCAGAACCCAACAACCCCAAACACCAGAACCCATCAACCCCAAACACCAAAACCCATTAACCCACCGCAACGGCACAGCCCACCCCCGGCCGGGGAGCGCACTGGGGGCGGATTTATCTGATAAACCCCCAAATTCACGGCTGCGACTCACTAAATCACAGCCGGGACCCCCAAACGCAAGGCCGGGATCCCCTAAAACACAGCCGGAACACCCCAAACCCCGGCAGGAACCCCGGCAGGAAGCCACAGCCGGGATCCTCCAGCCCTGGGCCAGGACCCCCTAAACGACAGCCAGGACCCCCTAAACCACAGCCGGAGGGCCCGTAGCACAGCTCGGTGCCTGCAGCACCCCTGGCCGGGCCCCTCACCTGGATGCGGCCGCGGAGGTGTCGGAACTTCTCCTTCACGGCGGCGTTGAGCTCCGTGAGGGCGCTGAGCGGCCCGGGGCAGTCCCGGATGTCCTGGAACACAACGGCGCGGTCAGCGCGGGCCCGGCTGTCCCCGCGGCCGTGCCGGGGCTGGCGGCGGTACCTGCACGGCCGCCTTGATCTCCAGGTCGAACTTGACGATCTCCTGGTGGCAAACCCGCAGCGGCACCGCCGCCGCCGCCGCCGCCATCTTGGCCGGGAAGGGCCGGGCCGGCTCCGCGGGCGCCCCCTGCGGGCGGCGGGCGGGAGCGCGCGGGGCTGAGGGGACGTGGCGGGGCCGGCCCGGGCGGGGCCGATCCACCGGCAATGTTCCGATCCACGGGAATGGCATAAACAACGGAATCCCAGGAAAATAAAGGTTAAAAAACACCTGCAAGCCCATCGAGTCTCACCTGTGCTTCATCCCCACCTTGTCACCAGCCCAGAGCACTCAGTGCCACCTCCAGGTGACACCTCCAGGGATGGGGATCCAAAGCTCCCCGGGCAGCCCCTGAGCCCCCTTTCCATGGGGAAATTCCTGCTGCTGTCCAAGCTGAGCCTCCCCTGGCCCAGCCTGAGGCCGTTCCCTGTGCTCCTGGCCCTGTGCCCTGGGATAAGATCCCAAATCCCCCCCGGCTGCTCCCTCCTGTCAGGGAGTTGTGCAGAGCCAGAAGGTCCCGCCGGAGAAGTTCCAGGAGCCTCCCCGGGTTTCTGGACAGGAGAGTCTGACACTGGTCACGAGCAGGATGGGGGAACACAGGGTCACATCTGTACCCCCAAAATGAGAGGCAGGTTTGTGACCCTTTGCTTTTCCCACAAACTCCCCCCCTGGTGCTGTGTCCCTTCCCTCCTGCCCTCGGACCCTTTGGACAAAGTGCTGGAGACCATTTCCACGGGAGCTGCAGGGATCCAGCTTCTCCAGGCACTGATCCAGCTTCTCCAGATGGTCCCACACCGACCCAGCAGCGCTGCAAGCAGCTCTGAGCATGAGGAAGGAAAAATCAGAATTTCCTTACCCAGCTCTCATCCCTCCCAAAAGAAAGTTCCTGGAAATTCCAGGAGACCCAGGACTGACTTCAAGGCAGCAGATTCCATTCACGATCACTCCACACACACAATGATTCCAGACGATATTTCCTCCACAATTTTTATTTTAAATTACAAAGGATGTTGCATACATTGATGAATTTGTATCTGAATAGAAGTGCTAGGGATCAAGGGTGACAGAGTAAACAAAGTCAATAGTTTAATTGTGCCTCTTTTCAAAAAAATAAAACTGCACAACTATTAACCAACATTTAACATTGCAACTCTTAACAGATCATGCTTTGAACAAGGTAAATTTATTTTCTAACAGAGACAAGACTTTCAGTAAGTTTTTCTGAGCTCCAGTTGGAAGTTGATTATAGAATATCAAGGACAGCATTACAATCATGACCCCAAGCATAGGCGGAACAGGATGCCATGTTTTGTTTAAAAAGCCTTTTTTTTTTTGCATCTGCATGTGCCATCAGCCTTAAGAGCTCACCCAACCACAAATACTGAGCAGTAAGTTTTTCTTGGACATAATATTCTGATTATTCCAATCAGAATGTATTAATATCCGTCATTATAAGAGAGATTAAAATTGAGGTTTTTTACTAGGTTCAGTTTCCTAATCAGAATTTTGACAGGGTGGGATGTGCTTTTGCCAATACCAAATCCAATCAGAAGTTTTCCTATTTAAGTCACTCAAATTTGACTTAAAAAGATACCCAACTACAAATTATTTTAAACTCCAGAAAAACTCTGGACAATGATGTTATCAAAAAAGTTTAGAGGTTTTTTTTTATGGGGGAAACAAAAAAATGCCAGTGTGGCTTAAAAGAGCTCTGGGTCCACTTTTAGCTCCACAGCTCAAAAGACCAAGAATGCAGAGTCAGGATTTGCTGCCGTGGAAGTTCGTGGATGTCTAAGAGGCTGAGGGTTGTAATTCAGAGCGCACACACCCCTTCCAGGAGCGCTGGGGGGAAACATGGCATACTGTGAAATGTGAGGTGGAGACAGACAGAGATTTTTTTGTTTGCTGCGAAGAAGATACAGCCCGAAAGTGCCATCTTTGATGAATGACATCGAAGAATCCCAATTCGCACTGGGAGATATTCAAGAGTGGTGTTTTCTCAACAGACTAATGCCCTTAACACAGTTACAAGGAGGATCAGTCGCTGCGGCGGCGACTGTTTGAAATGTACTTCACACGGTCCCTGGGGTGAACAGAGCAAACCTCGCTGGGCGCGGGGCTGCGCCAACGAGCCCAGCCCACGTCTAGCAGCACTCTGCACTGGGCGATTCCAACTGAAGCCTCCAACGCCAAAAGAAACTCAAACCACGATCAGATGCACTCCTGGAACTCAGGTCTCAAGGCCACAGACAGATCCTGACATTCACGGCCCCGGAGCTGGGTTGTGCCTCAGCAGAATTTCAGGAAGACGAGCGAGCACGTTTGAGGAACAGAACTGCATTTGCTATTTTCTGCTGGAGGCAACTTGGGTACAACCCTTGGAAATTCTCCTGATAAAACTTTTTAGAGCTTTCAAAACAAAACAAAAAAAAATTAAAAAAAGCTATGTTTAAATGATTAATGGAAAAGAAAAGCACATCCAGTCATTATAGCTTGTGAATAAGGTAACTGTTTCATTAATGAAGGCAAATATTGGATAAATATTGGGGGGGGGGGGGTATTTTAAAAATAAATTTAAAAGTGACACCTCTGTATTTCCAAAGTGTCTGTTTGCTTTTAGGTTAGTTAAAAGACCCTTCATTCATTTTAGGGCAGTTTTTTGTTTGTTTGCTTGCTTTCTTTTAAAAAACCCAACTTTTCCCTGGCCCTCTTAGTATGGAAGAAAGTCAATCTATAAATTAGGAACTGAACACAGCTGAGCCCGACTCTCACATCAGCTTGACAGCGATGCAACTTTATTAAATCACAATGATTTCAACTGGTGTGATAAGAAAATCCAGCCCATCCACACGTAAACATAGCTTTCGGAGTAAGTCTCTCTCATCCCCAAAAAAAAAAAAATCAAAAAGTACTCACCAAGTTATCAGTAAATGTGTTCAACGAACCATAAAAGGAAGCGTTAGCAAAAGGGGTTTCGGGCTAAAAAACACCCTTCAGGAGCACCCCCACGTTTTGCAAGGCCATTCAAAAACTTCCACAGAAATACAAAAGGACTACGGCGGGGAACTGCGCTCAGACCTATCCATCGGCTCCGACTCCATCTCGGAAGCTTTGCCGGGTTCAGAGGGAACGGGAAACATTTAGTTCTAGATGTACAAGTAAGGCACAATATAAAGCCACGTCATCATCTGTCATGAGGGGAGGGGAGGACGGGGGGGTCACACGTGGTACAGCAGAACAAGCAGCCCATCGATTCCAAGTGTGGCACCTACGCTCAGACTGACGAGATCTCGACAAAGAGCAGTTAGGACAGCATGCTTTTAATATGGAAACGAACCCGAGAGAATCCAGTGTATCAGAAAAAAAGGAAGAGCTTCTGTTCGTATTAAATCCCAAAAAAACAACAACAAAAAAATAGATCATCGTTTTTGGATATAGGATTAAAAGTGAATATTCACAATGCCTACACTCAAAAACAAACGGAAAAACCCAGGACGTCGGTAAGATCCACATACTATGTATGAACACTGAAAATCTTTAGAAAATGGTTCTTCTCTAAAGATCACCCAAAAACGCATGCCACAATTGCCAGAAAACAGAACATGTACATTTGTTGGTTTTTATACCCTTATAAGATTTTCGTTTGTGATAAGTATACACTAAATGTATATATTTTAATGACACTAGAGGAAGCAGATTGTTACTGGCATTAAAGTACAACCATTTCTAGACGGTTTAAATGCCACAGAGTCCCCTGGTTAAAATGTAAAGCTGCACAGCTTGCCTATGTCACCTTTATGATAAAGTTAAACCAGCAAAAGGTCTTATCTTTACTCTACATTTTACTGCCAGGTTTTATTTATCTCAAGTATCGCTGCAGCATTCTGACCAGCCCAGAGTTAGCAGCAAGTGGCAGGAATCATATAAAACGCAGGTTCTTTTTTTTTTTTCTCTCTTTTTTCCTCTTTTTTTTTTTTTAAACAAAGTGCTTTTCTAAGATATACATACATATAAATAGTTACAAAATAAAGTGTCAACATTAAAAAGCTCAACTATTTCAAAGCTTTAACTTAAAATAATACATAGGAAACACTGAAATGCGAGGGTATGGAACTCACTAGAGATTCGAAGTCTACTTTGAAATGCGAGACCAAAATCATAGTCTGGTTTTCAGACAAAAAAGAAAAAGCTATAAAGTTGTGTGCTGCCCGGGGATTCCTGGGCAGTAAAAAAGGGGCATTTCAATAGGTTGTCAGTTGAAATTGTGACAGTAGTTTTGACCTGATTTCAGACTGCTCTCTCAGTGTTCAGAGGTGCTGCCTTGCCTGCAGGGTTTGGGGAGCATCCAGCTCTGGGCACGGTTGGGAAGGGACAAACCCGGAGTGCCAGGCATGGCTGCAACGTGCAGGGCACGGCTTCTGTGGGGTTTGTGTGCCAGCCCTGCACCTCACAGGGCACGGCTTCTGTGGGGTTTGTGTGCCAGCCCTGCACCTCACAGGGCACAACCTCTGTGGGGTTTGTGTGCCAGCCCTGCAACGTGCCGGGCACGGCCTCTGTGGGGTTTGTGTGCCAACCCTGCCCAGCCATGGCTGCACCTCACAGGGCACATCCTCTGTGGGGTTTGTGTGCCAGCCCTACACCCTGCAGGACACATCCTCTGTGCGGTTTGTGTGCCAGCCCTACACCCTGCAGGACACATCCTCTGTGCGGTTTGTGTGCCAGCCCTACACCCTGCAGGACACATCCTCTGTGCGGTTTGTGTGCCAGCCCTACACCCTGCAGGACACATCCTCTGTGCGGTTTGTGTGCCAGCCCTACACCCTGCAGGACACATCCTCTGTGCGGTTTGTGTGCCAGCCCTACACCCTGCAGGACACATCCTCTGTGGGGTTTGCTGAACCCTGGGCACAAGAACTGCACCAGGAACTCACCAAACCCACCACGGAAAGCAGCAGCCAACTCTCACCTCAGCCAAACAACCAAACAACGGCACCATGAACGCCTCGGACGAAAACTCCCACATTCCACTCCGATTTTGCAAGCCTTAAGTGGATTTACAAAGTTTTGCCTAAATTGCCCCGGGTATTTGTTCAGTCTCCAGTAGGAAAGACTTTCCGTACAGCTCAGTAGTGGTATTTTGGCCTCCTCCTCCTCCCTTTTGAGTCTTCCGAAAGATTTAGGTACAAAGAAAGCCGTGAGTGTGGCAGGGCCGCCACCCTCACCGGCCACTCCTCCTGCACTGTCACCAACTCAGGCTTCTCTCTCTTATAGTACAAGCTTGAATATAAAAATAATCTACTCAGAAACAAAAAAGGAATCACAGTACAAACAAACTCAGACAAACCAGAAATGAAGTGGAGAAATTCCCCAAAGGGAGTGGGGAGAAAGCCTTCATGGACTTTTGCATTTTTTCTTTTCTTTTTTTTTTTTTTCAGCAGCTACATTTGAAAATATTTGGTATTTCTATTTTCAGTAAACAGTGTTTTGTCGTCTTTAAATAGGGAGAGAAAGAAGAGGGAGGAAAAGGGGGAGGGGGGTCCATGAAACCAGAGAATGATCTTGCCTTGAGATAAAGGACTTTCTCATCAAAGGCTAAAGCTTTTAATCTGTACGTTAACACTGACTACAAAGCCAACTCTTATTAGCAGAAGAGCAAATAAGAACTTTGTGTTAATATTCCTCAATCATAGAAACTACTGAATTAACAAGAATAAGTCACATATAAGTCTGAAGAAGCTAGTTTCGAAATACCTGTACAAAAATATAAAAGTCTATAAATTTTTTTTTTTGTTTGTTTGTTTGTTTTGTTTGAAGCCTGTGTTGATCCTTGGAAACATCACATGCATAATAATACATCAACTGGAAAAGTGGCAACTAAGGAATTAGATATTTGTAGCTCTTTTTTTTTTTTCCTCTTTACATATATACACGTTACAATAAAAATAATTTTATTTTGGTTGTTTGGTGGAAGTATACTACAACGAGCTAAATTCTTTTTTTTTTCTTTTTAAATTCTCAAAGTCGAAAACTATTTTACCAATAGCTTACTAAAATCCAAATATATTAAAATCTCCTACAGTAAGTGCAGAGAAAAAAGATTTAAAGACTCCAAGACGGCCACCAACTTATCTACCATGGAAGCGAACTACAAGAACAGCAAAATAATATTGTTATGTATGAATGCTCCTTCTGTAGATAATTGGACCCAAACAAAAAAATTCACAGTTCAGTAAGATCCCTAACCCTGACCTTTAATTTTTTTTCTTTTTTTCTTTTGTTTTTACATTCAGTACAGTATCATATAAGCTGTGCAAAACTTTACTTAGACTGGCAGTTCGCCATATCAGTTGCATTTGTCTTTGGTACAAAAATAAACAATCGCATTAATGTGCAAGTATTTGTTTTCTTCCGGCCAAAGTACCGAAATTGAGTTTTTTTTTCTAGAGCCATCTTTTATACAATACATAGACTCTGTGGCATATATCTACATTTTCAACATATTCCTATATACATTCAAAAAAATTGTTTTAAGAGCTGGAACAAATACATTAAAACCTAAAATCTCACCATCTATACAGCTCGGTTTTGCCCCTCGGGGTTTTCTTCATACAAAACTTTACCAGCTTATACTGATAGCTCTCCCCACAAAATACAAGGCACAAAGAATATACTTTTTTTTTCTCTTGCTTGCACAGACATTTAAATACTCTATTAAGCTCGGAAAATTAAAAATCTTATATGGCACACTAGCTTCTACTGCTGCGTGTGCTATGTACAAGTTAATGGTTGCAAAGAAAGCTTACTGGTGGTTTTGAAGAACGAGAAAAGAAAATCCAATTATTTCAAAAAAAAACCAAAAAACCAAAAAACGAAAAACTCCCTAAATCGACAGCTTCACCAAAAAAATGCTTCCTCTTACTTCACTTGGACCATAAACCTGTCACAATGTCTGGCAAAGGCTACGAATTTTCACTAGCAAACCCATGGTTTTTTTTTTTTTGCTTCTACAATGAAAGTGATATATTCTGGTCCTAGATCATTCGAAAGAGAACTCTCGATATTTCTGCGCTTGAGCTTCTAAAGCAGCTTTCGGAACTACCTGGTTTATGGTCCGGGAACGCTCTGCAGCATTCCACACCACGCCGTGGTCTGCTTTCCTAGGCTGCGACTGGAAACCAAAGGATCCTACTGGAGATGGCGGCGGGGCGCTAAGCGGGCATGCAGAGCAGGGCGCCATGTACAGCGGGCAGCGCGGGCACGGCCCCCGGGCACCTCGCCGCCCCTCCTAAACCTTGGCCGTGGGGATCCGCAGCCCCACCAGGCCGCCCGTGGCGTCGCCCTCCGCCGTCTTCTCCAGGACCTGGTTGACGAACTCGGACGTCTGCCCCGCTACGGGGAGTCCTGCAAGGGGAAAGGTGAGAGAAGCTGCTCTCAGGTCACTGCTCGTGGCTCGTTCCTACAAGGGACACTGGGTGGGACAGCTGGAATCACGACAGGGGTCTGTTTTTCCTTTATTTCAGGAATTGTTTGCAATTCTCTGAGGTGATCAGAGGGATGGAGCAGCTCTGCTGGGAGGAAAGGCTGGGAGAGCTAGGATTGTTCACCTGGAGAGGAGAAGCTCTGGGGTGACCTCACTGTGCCCTTCCAGGGAGCCAAAAAGACGGAGAGAGACTCTTTACAGGGCTTGGAGGGACAGGACAAGGGGGAATGGATTCCCACTGCCAGAGAGGGGATTTGGATGGGATATTGGGCAGGAATCCTTCCCTGTGAGGGTGGGAGGCCCTGGCACAGGGTGCCCAGAGAAGCTGTGGCTGCCCCTGGATCCCTGGCAGTGCCCAAGGCCAGGCTGGACGGGGCTGGGAGCAGCCTGGGACAGTGGGAGTGTCCCTGGTGGGATGGGATGAGCTTTGGGGTCCCTTCCAACTCAGGGCATTTGAAGTTCGCTGCTTACCAAGAGTGTCTTTAATAAGTATGTTCAGCTTCTGTTCCATGTTGATTCCTCTGTCATCTTTAGGTACCTGCACCCGATTCACTATTTCTTGTTTAATGGAGTTGATGACAAAGAGTAAATTATCTGCAAAGAAAAATAAAAAAAGGATTTACAGCCCATTCCTGTGGCACAGATTCACAGTGACCCACACACAGCCGTCTGTAAGTGCCAAAGGTGTCACAGCACACTCACTGTGATATTAAATGTAATTGTTTCCATCAAATATTACCAATATTTTCAATAATATTTACAGCACATGCATACATTTACATAATTTATATCTGCAGAGTAGCTCAACGTTGCAGGTAACCCAATTTACATCAATTTTATTCAACAGACTGGTTTTGTCCCAGCAGAACTGCTGGGTTTGTGCCAGCTCTTTTCTCTCTGAGCCAGGTTACGCCACGGTGCAAAACACAGACTTGCCCGAAAAAAACAAAAATTAAGATGTGAAGAGTTGTATTTACCATATTCCGTGTTGAGACCCCAGAGTTTTACTTTATTGGCTTCGTACTGGGCTTTCTTTTTTAGTCTACAAGCCCTACAGCAAGAAGAGGGGAAGAATTAGAACACTGCCAGAAATCCCAGAGCAGCAAGAGCCACACGAACTCATCAACCAATCCTCCCAGAGCTGATGCCCAAACTCACCCATCCTCCCTGGAAACCCTCTGATACCTGCGGTTGTGGAGTTTATCGCTGTACCCACAGCTAAGGAAGCCAATTCCAGAGGAAACACATCCTTATCCATCTGCTTTTTGATAAACTGGTAATTCCCACCTGATAACCTGCAACTCCCACTGCAGGAGCTGCCACGTGAAGTAGGATTTCTTCAAAAATTATTTCGATTTTCATCATTCCCTTGCAGCAATCCAAATTTTCTCACCCCTGCAGCTTTCCCCAACGCATACCTGGAAGCCAGCTTGTTCTTTTCTTTCCTTGACCTGGGCCTGGCAGTCAGGGGAAGTTCACTGACGGGGGTCAGGTCACTGATCACCTTATTCAGCTTCCTCAGCTCGTTACCAATCTGGAGGAGTTTCCTGGGGTTGGGAGTCAGGTCCTCCACATCAGTCCTCCGTGACTTCTTCGCTGCATATTTTCCTGGTTTAAACACGCACAAAAAGGGGTTGGGAAGTGACACAGTAAGTACACAAAGCTGTGAGAAAACACCCTTAAATACACATTTTTTGGGTGCAGTTGAAGTTCCTTTGTTCCCGAGAGGAGAATGGGCCGGAATCAGGTGATCCCCGTGGCCTCTCACAATGGAAAGAGCATTTCCAGACCAAGAGCTTTGTACAATTCATATTCTCTCCAGATCAGATAAGAGCAAACGCTGCTGGCCAGGCCACTGGGTGTGACACAGAGCACACACACAAACTGTGCTGAAAAATCTATGTCCCGAGTTCAAACCCTGGTGTTTCGCTCCAGCTGCCAACTCCTTAACTCGTGTTCAGCCAAAATATCCCCCTGCGCACTCAAGTGGATTAAACTCCTAAATAATCTCATTGCTGAAGTTCTGGGCTAAGGAAGAGCGCTGAGGCCTGGGACTGAACCAGCCTTCAGTGATGCTGAGATGGAATTGTCCCCAGGAAAGCCAGTTCACCCCTTTTATTTTATATATTTGAAGCTCTTTAAAGCCTGGTTTTGCACTTGATTTAAAGATCAAGTGTCCCAGTGTCTGGTGGGACTGACTCCTCCAGGCACGCTTGGTTATTTGCTGTTTAATAATAAATATAAAATAATGGAATCACAGAATGGTTTGGATTGGAAGGGACCTCAAACTCATCTTTTTCCACGCTTCCCACTAGACCAGGTTGCTCAGAGCTCCAACATGAGGAAAAGCAGTGATAGGGACTTCAGGTACTGATATTTCACTACAGGATAAAGAAGCATTTAAAAACTAAAGAAAAAAAAATGCTTTCTTCTCTAAATAAATCTAAAAGTAACAAAAAAAAAATAAATCTTTTGATTTAAGAGAAGGCCAATTGCCATGTTAAAAGCAGCAATTTTCAGCTCTAAGGGAACATTAACCTTGCAACCAGGGAAGTCGGTTCAATTTGCTCCTTCAAAGCCAAATGGAGCAGCCTAAAGGAGCTCCTGTGACAAGAAAACAAAAATACCCCTAAGAGGGGTTTGTTTTGGGTGATGTTCGTCGTGTTTGCGGTGCAGCAATTGCTCACTGGGAATAAATCACAGTTATGAGAGTAACTGGTTCAAGTTTCTAAGAGGACATCTGAGGGAAAGAGTTTATTCCCAGAGGAGTAAATCCTTCACTGTGCTGCATTCAGGGGGAAATCAGGGAGGGGGGAGCACAGAGACCGCTGTGCCTCAGTGCTTGTCCTCAGCCCCGAATTTGGCACCTCAGCTCCTGCTAACACAGGCAGCTCTGCCAGGCACAGCCAGGGCAGCACACACCAGCCCAGCCACCCACCTGATATTTACTGAGAAAGCTTTGAACTCCCGGGCTTTCCACCGAGAGCCCTTGCGAGCCACAATTCTCAATTCATCCCCACTCCTCTGGAGGAAGCCACACTCAAAGTCCCCACTGTGCGCTCGCCGTGCCTCCCCTGGGCGCTGCAGCACCCCGAGCAACAGACTCGCAGTGTTTTAACTCTCACAACTCTCAGCACTGGCAAATGGGGGAATTTGGCTGCTGAGGGGGTCACAGGGACGGTAATTTGTGTGCAGGACCCTCCTCTTACCGTGGTGGAGCCCGTTTTTCTGGTACATGTTGCTGGGCAGCGTGTCCCGGCTCCACTCGGACGGCCGCAGCATCCGCTCCTGCTGCGCCGGCGTCAGCTGCTCGCTGTACTCCCAGAAGTATCTCCGCTTGCCTCTCTTCCGAGAGGAGATGGCGGTCATTTCTTTCAAATCCTCCACAGAATCGTTTTCATACCCTACAAGGATGCAGGGGGTGTTTATACACTGGCGACAGAATTGTTTGCAGCCCTTCAGCAGAGCACTGAGTATTGGAGTTCAGAGCAAACCCACAGGGAGCTCTGTTCTGCATTATCCAGCAGACTCCAACTGCTGCGGGGTATTGCCTTAAATCCAGACACTGAGCCACTGATGGGGCTTCATTAGTTGAAAAAACCCGAATTATTTATGCATTTCAATTCTCTTTATGTTCCTGACCCCCTAAGCTGTGGTGCCCCACGGTCCCAGCAGCACCAGGCACCGAGAGCAGATGTTGGATGATGTTCTCCGTGAATTGGCAGGAACACAGCCCTAACTCACCTCCACAGTGACAGAAAGCACGGAAAGAGAAGCAGATAATAAAGATAGATTAGCAGAAGAAAAAAATATTCAATTATAGAACACTCCGAGTTGGAAGAGACCCACAGGATGGAGTCCAACTCCTGCTGTTCCTTGAGCCTGAACAGCTCCAGGGAATAAATCCAACCTCTGATCCCTCCTAGGCTGGAGAAAGGGGCTCTCTTGTCAGGACAGTGACCAAAGCACCATCTAAGCTGAAGAGATCTGGGCATCCACTGCTCAACCTCTTCCTGGGATGAGGAGAAATGATCCTCAGTGAAGCTGGACGTTATTTTAGAGGTTAATTAAATGCACTTGCTGCCATGAACTGCTCATGAAGGACACGGAAACTGTAATGCCACCGTCCACACCACAGAAATGTTTCACCATAACTATGTAAACATAAACCACAGGCTTTCAAACCCCAGATATGCTTTAGGAAATAAAGATAACCTATATTAAGTTTAAAAAAAAAATCAAACCACTGCACTGCCTTTTGTATAAAATAAAATATAAATAAAAAAATAAATAATAGTTTACATTTAGTTAAAAAAGGAGCTTTTCTAAAGATCCCACACTCTGATGGAGCTGAAGGAAAAGCCACCCATGCACGGACTGCAGGCTGAGCAAGGCTTGACCCCATATGCTTCAGCTCTGCTTCATCGTCCCCCAGCACAAAGAGCACTTTCTTCTTCTTCAAGCAGCCCATTCAATTAGTCTGTTTGCACTCAAAAACCAGCTGAAAGAGGAAAAACAAACTTTCTTGCTTTGGTCTGACTCTCATAACCCAAAGCACGACTAAAAGGCAGGTATGCAGAAGGATGAAACCCCTCCTGAAGTTCTGTTCCTCATCATTTCGTCACCTCGTTCACCTTGGTTCTCTGGTTTATTGGGAAGACAGGAGTTTGAAGGCAAATCAAGCAATGAAAATGCTTTATAAACCAGTTTTGTTGTATAACCAAAATTGCTGACAATTACATTAAGTACAGCTTCAAATACCATAAATATTTGTAACCGCAGCTCCATTTTACTCAAAATGTTTGATATAAGCATCAAAATACTCTCAAAAACACCACTGACTTTCCACCTGAAGAACATATAAATTCACGATGACACCGAATTAATCCAACCAATGAAAACAAATCTCCGTGAGAGCTGAGGTGCACAAATGTACAACAAGGTTAAAAGCAGGGCTTCCTGTTTGCTTATTCGAACCGTAATTAAGTTAGCAGCTTTAATTACATTGGCTTAATACATCCTGCCTTGCAAGCCCAACACCGACCTGCTGCCATGATGAAGTTACATAAAATAATCCAGTGCGGTGTCCTAACCTGAGAGAAACTCGCTCAGCTGCTCTGAATTGTGTTTATTCCTCCTCCTAGCACAGATCTAGCAGCAGATGCTAAGAAATCTGAAGGGGTTTTTGTCTTTAACTTTGAATCCCTCAATAAACCCCTTCTGAAAGTTCTTTTCCCCAGCCCTCGCTGGGGTTGGGGTTTAAATTCACCAGGGGGAAGCGAAGCAGAACAGAGAACGGCGTGCACGTGACTCCTGCGTCTCACCAGGTGGAACCCAAAAACAACCCCACTGAAACAGACCCAGAGAACATCCCAAAGGCTTCTGGAAAATCATTGTCAGTGTTCTTCCCCCACTGATGGTCCAGGGGCTCAGAGCTGATCCAATGCAGCTTCCTAAAACAATCTCTAGGTCTCTTTCCACTAATTTCTTCTCCAGTGCTACTGACAACTGAATAAATCACTGCATTTCCCATTTCTGGAGTCTCCTGACTGCTTGATGGCAGGAATAGGCATTTAAATTTTTTTCTACTAAATAAGACACAAAAAATATACTCAAAAATAGCAAAAACCCCAATGTTTAAATGCTAGAAAAGGCCTGGGCTTTTCTAGCATTTAATTCCCATAATAAACTACCTTAGCAGGGAACCGAAATTGCTAAATCTGTGTCATGGTGATAATAAAAACTCTGTTGTCCAAACTTGCCTGAGAGGCAGTCACATTTTTCGCTGTTCCTCCTTCACTGTATCTAAATATTTCCTCAGATAACACTTGAGGAAAGCATTTCATTCACTCCAAAAACACACATGAAGAATAACCAAAAGCAAGTTGTGTATAAAAAAAACCATCAGAGGGCCAACAATAACTGGCAGGTTTTTTTTTTTTTTCCTTTCAGTAAATTACATCCTCACTCCAAACACCGACTGATTTTGCTTTCAGAGCTGTGGGAGGTTTAATTTTCCTGTGCTGTGCCTATTTTTAGATGCTTTACCCACAGCATTTACCTTTAGAGGTAAAAAAGCAGCACCAAGTGCAAGAGTGACAGAATACCTGGAGATTTTACTTTTTCAAATAGGCCAAATAGGTGATAAAATTTTTAATGTCACCGCGTTTGAGGTGAATGGCTTCAGGCTTCATTCACGGAAGGGTTTGGTGAGCTTGGATATGAATTTTTAATATCACCACTTGAGATGGCTTCAGGCTTCATTCACGGGAGGGTTTGGCAAGGCTGGCTAAGCCCAGCTGCTCAGCTACTGCTGCAGAATGCAGATTATTGGTCAGTTAAACAGTTAATTAATTCCACCCACGGCATTTCACACAACCTCTCCTTTTCATGGGTCCCAGGCTGCCACACAACACATCCCCCACGGGCTGCAGAGCTGGAACGGCTGCTCAGGGCCTCAAAGCAGAGGGAGTTCGCTCCAGCAGGGAGGAAGAGGCTTCGAAATGCTCATAAAATTGTGTTGTGTGCATGTGAAAGTAGCACAAAGGGCACGATGCTTAACGAGTTGAATGCCAGCTCAGGAAATCTAATTAGAAAATAATTTCACCGGGGAGCTCATTCTGACAAACACTGACAAGCTTTAGGGAAGCTGCTGCTCTCAACAAGGAAGAGTTTCAGCTGCTTCATCCTCTCCAAGTTACACATTGCAAATGCCTGAATGCTTTAATTCTTACACTCCACTACCAGGCATTTATAAAATGTGAATATTGTAATATTTCCTGAATTAAATTAACACTTGGTTACAATCCCCTGCAGGTTTTATCTTCACACACCGTTGCTGCTTTGTTACCTTCCAGGTGAAGGTTAATTCTTATTTCTGCTGTCAGAGCTCCCTTTCTCCAGGCAGGAGAGAGGAATTCAGTCTCCTCTGAGGGCCCCCTAAGTGTTACTGCTGAAAACCACCAAAAAATGGATCTGTTAGTTCCAGTGGCAGCCATTCTTTGGATTCCATGGAAAAACCTGCAAGCAGGACTTTAGTAATTACGAAATCATTTCACTCAGGATGTGATTTCACCCTGACAGGTCCAGCTCTGGATAAATTCACTGCTACAAGTTCAAGAAGGCTCTGCACATCCTACGAGAGAGCCACAAAAAAAGAAGGCCACACTCGCAGGCAGCTGCTCTAACCTCAGCCTACAGCTGGGCTTCCTGTATTTTCTATTACTATTTTTGTTTTGACCACAGCTTCTGTAACTTTTCACCAAACAGGGCAACAGAGACCTTGTACACTTCAAATTAATTGAGTTTTGTAAAGCACTTAGAAAACGTGGGAGGAAAATTCTCAGTTTAAGATCGGTGCTGCTCATCCATAACTACCAGGAGCTCAGGAGCTTTCCTTCCCACTCAGAGCACAAATCCATCACCCTCCACGTTCCCAAAGCCCACCCATGCCGGTACCTGGTTCTGAGAAGGTGTCGCTGATGTCATCGTCCTTATCGTCCTCGTAATCTTCCTCCTCGTCGTCGTTTTCCGACAGCTCGTGCTCGCTGCCAAACCCTTCATCGTGGTCCTCGTCCTCAATGTCATCCTCATCCTCCTCCTCCTCCTCGGGCTCCGCTTTGGCCGACTGCTCCCCCAGAGAGTCAGTCACGAAGAGGGAGTAATTGTGCTCTTCCTTCTTCTGCGAGGAGTCCGACACGGAGGCGCTGGCGGCCAGGCTGCTCTCGCCCACGGCCAGCGCCGGGCTCTCCTGGGGAGGGCTCAGCAGCAGCTCTTGAGTTTCTCTGAAAGGCAGCCCGGGCGCGGCGCTGTGGCCCTGGGGGGCCTCGAGCCCTTTCCTCTCCAGTCTCTTGGCCACGGCCCCGCAGTAGCAGGTGTTCTCCTTGGCGGCGTCGGCGTGCGCCTGGCTCAGCGCGGGCCGGCTCGGCGGGAGGGGGTTGATCTTTACCTTTGCCTTTTTCACATAGTCCTTGCACTCCACGTGGACGTTCACCTTCTCGCCGCTGTACACGCCGGCCTTGGCTGCCATCTGGGTGCTGGAGGCAGGCTGGCTGGCAGCCCTGCCGGCCTTCTGGGCGCAGTCCGACAGCGGCGCCTCCGCCTGCACCGTCTTGGAGGAGCAGAGCGGCGCCGCTGCTCTGCTCGCCATCTTTTTGCCAGGTAGCAAAGAATTCAAAGGGTTTTGTTTTACACTAAACAGCAAGTCAGGGTAATAGAGCGAATCCGAGACAGGCTGGGAGTCCTCGCTGTTCAGCTGGGCCAGTGTGGGCGTTTTGCTTATCACCTCTTCGTCCTGGTAGGGGCTCGAGAAGTCATCAAGGCCCAGGTAATCCACCTCTTTCGTTCCCCAGATGTCACAGCTGGTTAATTTAGTGTACTTGGTTAGGTCTTCACAGTAGGTGTCCCACTGCTCCCACTTGGAGGTGAAAGCAGCTTCTTTGTCCAGGATGTCCGTAAAAGACTCCAAGTTCTCGAGGTCTTTGCAGTCCTCCATGGAAAGCAGGTTGTCCCTGGAGCTTTGCTGATAGTCCATTTCTCTGTCCTGGGCACAATGAGATAAAAGTTAACACAAAAAGAACATCCATCATCTCTTTCCTCTACTTAATCTGGCACGGAGAGCTCAATTCCCGTGAAGTGTGAGAGGGTGGTGACATAGGAAGAGACCACAACTTTCAGCTAAAAAGCTTCTTCTGAGGGTCAGAATGAAATTCAGATTTTGTGCTTCAGCAACAGATCTTTCTGAAAACACTGCTCTTCCATGGACACCGTATTTTCCTGCTATTGCAAATTCATCTGCTCATCAGGAACTAAACCAGAACCAACATCCATTTTTTAATTTATTTAAAATATGAACAACATCACAGGAATCTCTATAATGCAGGTCAGTCTTTGCTGTGTGCTTAACAGAACAGGCTCGAGTTTAGAGTTCCTGGAAAACCTCATTCGAACGTGACCAATTAATGACCACGAGTGACCTTTCTCCTTTGAGTCAGGGAGAAAAGAAAAAAGGGAATGCTCATGTAAGTAGCTGTGAGTCAACTTTTATTTTGTTTCCTCTGCATGCACAGCTTGGGTGAAGCAGAACACAGCAGGGACAGATTCTTCCCTGGGAGGGTGGGGACACCCTGGCATAGAGAAGCTGTGGCCGCTCCAGGATCCCTGGAAGTGTCCAAGGACAGGTTGGATGGGTTTGGAGCAGCCTGGGACAGAGGAAAGTGCATCTGAGCCTGTCCCAAAGGCCAGGTTGGAGAAGTGCCTGCTGGGGAAGCAGCCCACGTGCTGGACAAGCAGTGCAGCTCTTGCACAAACAGCCCTTTGTTGCTACAGGAACCTGGTGTTAGTCAAGGAGAGGAAGTTCTGGAGCCACGCAGCACCTACCAGTTCGTACATGAAGTCTGGGTCCGAGCTGCTGGCCAGCAGGTCCGTGCTCATCAGAGTCTGCTCGGAAAACAGGTGGCTCCGAAAGGCATCCCCAAAAGGAGGGTCCATTCCACTCACACTGGGCTACAGCACAGCGGGCAGACATTTCAAACAAAAAGGAACATTTTCATCTTCAACCAGCAGCCAGAGGATCTCCATTTCCTCCCAGGCTCAGAAGGTTTTTACCTCCACAGATAAGCACATCATTCCCCAGGGCCAGAGAATGCTTTAAGAGCAGCTGACAATGTGCAGGAGCCATCAAAGGACACATTTCTATTCACCACAGAGCTGCAAGAGCATTCACTGCTCCTTCATTCTTCCCTGTTGGTTTGAAAGCCTTAGGTTTGCCAAATTTTGGGATATATTGGCATTTTTAGAGGAGGAGGGCCAGTCCTGGCAAGATCTGGGAGTATCAGCAGGCAGGGTCTTTCCCCTAATATAAATCATTTTGTACTGAAGCAGTGCTGACTGTGTTTAGAGCCATTAGAACTCATAAAACCTCCATATGAAATTGTAAGGAAAGCGAAATTTATAACAACTAAACCGAGAGCGTTACCTCTCTCCCAAGAACGAAGAGAAATTTGGGAAAAAAACCGCATTATGCAGGATGACTGGGCATGCAGGGAAAGGGCAGCACGGCCTTCTGCTACACTGAATTCCAGCCCTCGATTTCTCTCCCAGACACTCTCCCCCCGAGGGCGGGGAAGGGAGGAACGCTGTGCTGCTGCAAGCTGCTGGGTGAATCACTGCAGCAAGGAAAGGCTGCTCTGCTCTCCAGGCACCCTCCCTCACCCCGAGACAAACCCAGCACCCGGAGCAGCAGCACAGCTTCACCACAGACCCTGCTTAACATCCTTTAATCCCTTCCACACTCTCCCTGCTAGTGCTGGTCAAAACTGTTCTTAAACAGAGGCAAAATTAGTCAAAAAAGCGAATAAAATCCTAGCGGACTTACCTGAGGCATTTCCAAGCCCAGATTCCCCAAATCCAACTCCAAACTTCGTGTTTTATTCACTTGTAGATTCCTTTCCAGCTTTACTTCAGTCTCAGGGAGTTGACACTATCCATGCAATGAAATTTTTCCTTAGGATAACTTCAGTTCACCCTGATGCAGCTTTTGTATTTGTAGAGTTCTGTGCAGAATAAACACAGCAAACCCCCAGGGAGGTGAGTAATCCTTCGCCAACAAGGTGAAAGCTTAAAAAACAGCCAAAGGCAAGAACTTCCCCTGAAAATTGATTTTTCCTCATGCTGGAACGTATAGAAATTTTCTTCCCCTGCCATCTTTCATTGAATGAAAAACCACAGATGCTACAGAGCGGAGTTGCTGCAAAAACATTTTTTGGCCAAGTTACATTTTGTTGCCTTTTTTCCTCTCTGCTGAGAGCAGCAGCTCCACAGACACACCTGAAGAGAAAACCCTGCCAAATTAGGAACAATAATCAGCACACTGCTGGGCATCCAAGGGAGAGAAACCTTTATGACTAATGAAACAGAGCCAACAAACTCTAAAAATGTCTCAGGCAAAAGTCTGAAAACACAGATTTGAGAATAGGCAGAAATGCTGTTTCAATGATATCTCCTCCTCTTCTTCAGGGATGAACCCATCCAGCACCAGATAAGATCACATCAATCACTCTCACAGCAACATCTAGTGGTAGAGGATCACAGAAACCATCCCGCAGCAGAGTGCAGGAGACAGATTTCCCCAAGAGAACAAATTAAAAACTGTGCCGGATTCGCAGCTGTCTAATCAAATACCTTCTCCATTAACTCAAGGAAGGCATATGTTGAATTTGGACCAATTTATCTCCTGGTAGTTTCACCAGTTTAGGAGTTCCTACAGACTTGCTCTACTTCAGATGTTTGCAAACGACCCTTCCCAGCCTCACATCCTGCATTTTGAACAGTGGAAGGAAAACCCTCACTCAGCACCGCTCCTAAGTCAGGCTCTGGTGCAATCTGCTCAGGCTGTGTTTATTCTCCTGTTTTGACAAACAAATAGTAAACTCTGCGTGTCCTCCCCCAGCAGAGCTACGCTCGGAGCCCTCCCCTGCAGCACATGACAGCATCCCCGTGACTATTCCCACTTTCAGATGCTATCTCTGCTGCTCTGTCCTCTTTAGCATATGGGCCACCAGGCTGTGGTAAAAACAGGCGCTATGCAAAGGAGTCTTTACTTTCCCAACACCCTGCTTTGCAAGCAGCAGCTGGGGAATGAAGAACAGGGATGGGTCCAGTGACACAGGGGTTCTGAGGTGAACCCAGCTCTCACAGGAGTT